>JAPYYV010016727.1:0-23240 GCA_030522625.1 Copidosoma aretas
TTACAAGCGGAGTAGTAAATCTACTACATTTAATCTTGTAAGAAATCCGACCTAGATTAAATCTAGTAAATTTACAAAAAAATTTTTTACTGTGTAGTGTTAATGGCTGCCTACACTGCCTAGCAGACTACACGACTTGTACATATTTTATCTCTACATCATGTTTTTTGGCTGAATAAATAAGTTTCGTTGATTTTGGTAGTGTTTTAATTATTCTGTCAGGGACAGTCAATTAAATGTTGAACTTGTGGCAGATGTCCATCTGAAATTAATAAGAAACAATTATGTTATGTGATATTGTGTGTACATAAAAACATCCGACGTTGGCTTTGAATTAAAAGTATGTTTTTAAATGAAATTAATATCAATTTATACTTGAATACTTTTCATTATAATATTTATCACGATTGCATAGATGTAGTCGGAATGAAAAACTTTTCAACTGAATTTCACTAAAGCTGTATGCTGATTTTACTTACAAAAAGCATCCTTGAAATAATGCAATTTTTATATAATTTTTTTTGTTTTGACAAACAGTCGCATGTATTTAATTATATACTTATTTCGGGATTTGTCAGTATAGATACAAAATGTTATGGCGACTGAGGCGGTACATTCGCAAAAACTACAGACCATTTCTTGAAGATGATGCAAGAAAACACAAGTTTAATTTGTCAATGGTTTACGCAATCGCAAGTTGGAATTTGTTTGGGTGCCTTATATATTTTCTAGCAAAAGACTCTTTTCCAAAAGAAAATTCTGGTTGGTATAATATTCTTGTTGATGTTCACAAAATGGTCTCACTGCAGCTAATTTATCTTCATGCTTTTTCAGCTGCTCAGTATGCAAAATTTTTGGGTTTAAAACAAGCGAGTATAATACATTACAAAGATTTTTCCAAAGTTGATGAGTACGAAATTGAAATCATACCAGAAGAAGATTTACGGAATTTGAACATTTTTGAAGAGAGATATGGAGTAGTTGAAAAGGAAAACTGAAAAACAATTTTAGTCAATTTAAAATCATTTATAATCTACATAATAAAAATGTTGCTGTAAATATATTTGACAAGAGTTCATACAAAAAATATTTTGCTATTTATTAAAATTTATATGCACATCTAAAAATAGTACGTCAGTCATTCAAGCTCAAAACATATCTGTTATGATTACTCGTGGATTTGAATTTGAAGGTTCGTCATCTTCTTCTTTTGACCTTCGTTCAATTTCATACCTTAAAGCATTCCTGCAAAATGTATCGTTTTCAATACGTCGCTAAGCACACAGTCATTTTTTCGTAGCAAATTAAAATCTTACCTATATTTTTCGTATCTCATAACAATTTCTCTCACTTCTTGGGTAAACAGTCTTATTAACATTGCATTGAAACAATCAAGTTCAGGCAAACGAAACAGTTCCCATTTTAATTTACGATCAAAATCTACGGACGCGCGACTGTATACATACAACCAGTGAGGAATCTCCTCATTGATATATGGATTAGCAGGTACTAAGACACTATGCGGATGAAAATTGGTGTGCTGAGGCGGAGGCACAACCCTCACAGCTTGCATTTCTGTGGGGTAACAAGGATGTTGATATTGAGCCTGCCTCGTGATGTGACTAAAAAATAAATTTAAGAGTTTGACATTTTTCACCAAAAATACATTTGTACGTATTTACGCAGAGTTGGTATATGTGTATTACTAACTTGACGTAATACACGCCGTATTCTTGCGAGTCTATTCTCTCCCATCCAGTAGGCAACCCTTCCTTTTCCAAAGGATGAGACCAGTGAGTGGTTCTGGTGTTGTGATCTACGTAATACTTTCTTCCTCTAAGAGTGAAATAAACAGACCAACCCAGTGGTAAGGGCAACTCTTCCGACTGCTCATTTCTCGAGCTCGGTCTTTCAGATACTGTGTGACTATACCTATTTGAAAGATATTTGATTATTTAAATTAGTTAGATCCACAAACGTACAATGTGATCAAATGATTATGTACCCAGTGTTCTGTCTGTACTGTGTCTGAGGGCTATAATCTTCGTAACTATCAACTTCGTAAGTATAAGGCATTTGCGGTGTGTGCTGATCTCTGTCCAAGTGATACTCTGAACCTGCGTACTGATTGACATAAGTATGGGACATGGCAGGCGATAGGCTTGGCTGATACAGCGGTGTGGCTGCACGTGAAGGCATCCCATCGCTCAAGGCAGGGTTCATAGAGAGACTGGCAAATCTGCAAGTGCACCACAGCTCATTGCATGAATTTGTCTTCCAACTAGTGATAAAATAAAACTGCTTCTGTCACACTATTGCAATTTTTACCTCTGAGCTAAATCAGGAACTGAACTATTTGGTGTGTACTTTCCTTCGTGGCTTCCCAAGCCAACAGCACTCAGAGTGGACTTGGTGTTGCCAAACTTTTGTACCATCATTGGCTGCTGTGAATTCATGTGCATGGACGGAGGCATCGTAGGCTGGTTCAACCTGCGACCCCTTCTGTTGGGCTCCGTTGTCCAAACGTTGATGACTAGGATGGGGAGAAAAAAAAAAGATAAAACAATCAAAATGCTCTGTTACAGCTAGCTTCAAATGAAGAAAAAAGAAAGGAATAATCTCAAAGCCAAACAAAGACGAGCTCCGCTCCGACTCACTGGGCATCTCGGGTGGCGTGTCCTTCTTGACGTACTTGCCGACGACGCCTTCCTTGATGGTCCTCAAGTCTTTGTTCTTGCGTGATAGCATCTTGCGAGGATAGGAGCCAACGAAAAACAACAACAAACTCTGACAAGTAGGTGTACGCTGTTATCTGAAGTACTCCTCTACTATTGTTGGCGTCGTCGTCGCCGAGACAGTAGACCCCTTCTCCGAGTAGAATAGCCGCATCTTATTCACGCTCGACGAAGTCCGGACGCCGTCGACGGGAAAAGAAAACGCACTACATCGACTTGGTGTTAAGAGACATAAGGTGGAGTGTATTTATAACACAAACGTGCAGCCGTCTGAGTTTTTTTGTTTTGTTTGTTGTCTTCTGTCGAGACAGCTACAGAGCTATACTACTGCTAAAGTGCTAAACACTGAGTAGTGTACTCTCTGTGTACTGCTGTACTGCCGTACTGCTGTATATATGCTTTTTTCAGAGCGCAAGCGCGAACTAAAGTACTTAAAAGCGGAATAATTTGATTCGTCAAATCGTCTGTAATGTCTGTATCGTCATCAGAATCATCATATAATCGTCATTCATGTCCGCGGTTTTCGGTTCTCGCGTTTTACCGATTTTTTCATTTTCTTTTGTCATTACAATAATTATTTTATTTCTCGCTATTTGCCAGACTGCTATTTTCGTTGTGACGGAAATAAATGACTTGTTTGAAAAAAAAAAAAAAAAAAAAATCAACCTAACCATCAAGGAATCGGAAAAAAATAAAAATAATAAAAATTTTCCCCAGTGGGGCGGGGGGGGAATGTGCAAGATGAAAGGAGCCATAAGTAGATGGAAAATTATTTACACTTCATAGCAGGATGGGGTGCCGGTAATCATTGTGCAATCTTACTTGTTTACCGATCGCGAGCGATTTTTCAAAAATCTTGTCATTGTGCTTCAAGGGGTACTCGGCGTACTGGTCGGCCATCCGCTGGACACAATAAAAACTCACCAGCAGATGAGCAACCGGAAGTTAAGGACGAGGGATGCGATTAAGAGAATCATCAGGAACGACGGAGTAAATATCATACACAAAAAACACAAATAAGTTTATAAAGCCTCTTGGTTTTTTTTCGTTTTTTTTTTTTCACTAATTAGTCAATTGTGTTATAGTGATACTATGTTTTTTTATTGATCGAGAAAAAAGGTTCGATGTTTTTTATTTATCTTGTAGATCAAAGGCTTTTATAGGGGCATGTCCTGCCCGTTGGTACATTCGGGCTCCTTGAACTCGATGTTTTTCGGGGTGTACTACGCCTCGTTGACGTCCCTACAATCTTCGCGTGGCCACGACGAGAGTCTTCCGGGTAACCGCGGCTGGCTGCTGGATAACTTCGTGGCTGGTTGTCTTGGAGGTGGAGCGCAGGCTCTGATCACGTGTCCGAGCGAATTGATTAAAATTAGAGTACAACTGGGCAAAGGTATTTTTTTTTTTAACATAAAAACACGTAAAAAATTTGGATTTCGACTGTTTTTTTTTCAGGAATAATCACGTACATTAAAACTGAGCACTACTCCTTGGCAAAAGTGAACACTTTTTTGACTGTTGTGGACTTGTACAGAAAATACGGGATTCGCAGTCTTTACGTTGGCCTTGTGCCAACGATGTGGAGGTTTGAAACGATCTTTAATATGGAAATTAATTGTAATTATTTAAAATGCGGGAATTCTATTTTTGTCAAATTGAAATTTGTGGTATGAGCTTATGGAGGAAAGAAAAAGGAAATGATTTAAAATCAAATGTAGGGATGTGTTAGGTGGTGGTGTTTATTTCTCGACTTATCAGTTGACGCATCACTACATGTATGGCAAGCTGAATGCCACTCCTGGATTGCTCGAAATTCTCGTTGCGGGTGGTGTTGCTGGTAAAAATGAAATTTGACTCAAATTTGCAAAACACAATATATACGTAGTTTCTCGTATTTTTTTTTTTTTTTTCTATTTTCTTTTGTTTTTTACATAAGCCTTTATTCATCAGGTTTAACATCGTGGATTCCAGTAATACCGTTCGACACAATTAAATCCAGGATACAAGGCGATAACTTTGCAAACCCAGCATACAAAGGCATAATCGATTGTAGCATCGATTTATACAAACACTCGAGCTTTCATGGATTTTTCAAAGGTTTTTCCGTGATTATTGTTCGCTCTGTACCAGTAAATGTTGCAATTATGTACGGCTACGAACTACTGTTATATGTTGGCAAGACTTTCAGCGAGTATGATAATAAAAAATAGTAATCATTCGAAAGATATCGAGTCTTTGGAATTTTAGTTGAATGAAAAAAAAATTACTTTTCAGATGAGAGATTGGAAAATAAACAAAAACCGAGAGAAAAAAGTTGCGAAAAATATGGTTTTGGTTGATTGTTCTATTGAAAACCACAACTGTATTTATTTTAAATCTTTTGTACAGCGAACTCTGCAAATTTGTTTTTACGAACACTTAAACTAATGGTAAATGATTAGCATATAGTCAATGTGAGACATTTTTCCGCCCATGGATCTATCATCTCTTTGCTTTTTATTTTTTCTTTAATTCGTATTGGTTCGTATGTGTTTCTTTAATGCATTTGTGAAAAAAAATCACAGAGTATAAAATAACGCAAACATCTATTTACGCGTGTATGTATATCATTATCATCATTATCATCATCATCGCATTCGCAACAGACTGATTTTTGTCTTTACTCTATTATTTTTTTTTTTCTACATTTACGGGGTGTTATATCATTTACAAACCATAACGATCGACGTAAAGACCTTATATTATATTCTAGAGTTAATTTTTTTATATTCTAAAACGCGGGAGGGAGGAGAAGCAGGCTGAGAAAGCAGCGTGTGTTTGTGTCTGTGCCGACAACCAAAAAATTTTTAATATTCTAAAACAATGGTTGAATTTGGTTTCTTTCTTGATGATAACGATGGAAAAAAACCGTTATGATTTGATTTTTTTGTATTTATATATGTCTTTTGCGAATGATCGTTCTTTTGAACGATTAATTCGTGATCAACGTGAGCAAACAAATCGTTATGCTTTTTTCTCCTTCTTATCGTTTATACTTATAATCATTCATTCATTATCCGCTATTACTATCGTTATTATGCATTAGTAAGAAATTTTTTTTCAAAACGATCTCACGAAGGAGTCCCTGGTGAGAGCACAGCTCCGAACAAATCTTATGCACTGTATCTCTATTATTTATAAGCAATTGAATTTTTTATTGTATTTGTTCCTCACATCTTTTATTCTTCATTTATTTATTCATTTTTTATTTAAAATACATATATCATCCTTCTCTGGCACTCGCTCGCTCGCATTTTCTCTCTCTCTCTCTCTATCTCTCTTTCGCTCTTTATTTATTCATCTTTAATGTTATCTTCTCAATAAATTCAATCTTACTCGATAATGTTATTTTATGAACTTCTGCACTGTATTTCTCTATTTTTTTCATCCTTGAAAAAAGTATGCTCGTACATTTACGGGCATACAAGATTAGTAAGTGATAGCACATACGTTTTTCTTTTTTTAATTTCTCCAACTTCAACGATATCATCGTAACATTGCTACATTTTTACTTGTGTTAATGGTGTAAAATGTTCGTTTCATGTGTTGTTTCTCAGTATATAAGATACGGTGAAGTTTCTTTTGTTTTCATCGATATTACTATTATATTGTTTTATGCATATATTTATGTATATATTTATTTTATGTATATAATTATCGTTATCATTAATACGAATATATGGTACATTTCAAACAACGCCCCTGCCAGCCGGAGTCAGAGGCGATGATCGACGTAAAAATGGGCCCCTTTATATTATTAATTTTTTTTTCATTGATTAACATAAGCGCATTCTTACAGTGCTTTATTAAAATTGCACAGCACTTTATATTTTAAAATAACAGAGAATCGTGACAATGACAATTTTACTTTTTATTGTTTTTTTAATAATAATCTTGCGATCGTCTCCTCCGACCAAGCACGGTTAAACATAATTAAAGAAGGGACTAACATTCTCATATTATGTTGAATTGAATACACCATATTAAAATTAATATACACATAAAACCATTAGAAATTATCAATCATTATGGCGCTTATTATTTTTCTCTTGTTCTTAAGAATCAAAACCACGAGTACATGATTTGCTCTCCACTTTTTCTTGATCAGTACCTCTGTCACTCTGCACGCTCTCTGGGCCGTGTCCTCTATTTCTCTTTCCTCTTGACTGCTCCCCCGTAAAGCGCAGCCCTTTTTGTAACGAAAGAGTTATTTTACGTCAAAAATTTCCATTGTTAAACTTTTCGTTTTCCACTGACAACGATACTTTTTTTTGCTTTTTTTCTCTGCTTTATGCATTTAGTTTAATGGACAACCGACGTAAACTAAGGACTAACAGTTGGGCAGCGTGTTAGTGAATCCACCTGTAATTACAATGTCATAATGTAGATTGCCATTATTATTGCCAAAGTAAAATAAAATAGAACTCTTAAAGAATAAGTACTAGACACGTGTCACTTCGATCAACTCTACGAAAAATTAAAAATGATAAGTATTATTTTTGGTTAAACCTTTCCTTTTGTTAATTGTGTGCATGATAAAACTTTAAAAAGCTTTTGGTCGTTTTAGTGCACGTAACTTTAGCAAAAAGAAAAATTTTTTATTGTTCGAGTCAAGAGGTGTGTATGAAAAAACATTCAATTTGAATTACACATCATACGGTTTTATTTTTTCTTATATTTTTTAAAAATATGTACATAAAATCATTTAAATCATAAAAAAAAAAAAAACAATTATTACATCGATTTGAATTATATATAATATAATAATGGTTAATAGTACTACAGAAAAATTATTTTTTACAGTTACAATCTAAAGATAACGAAATGTTTAATATAGCATCTTGAAAATCATATAGCAAATGATTCATGAATTTAAAACACAAATAAGTTTTTCAATAGTTTTTTATGGGACATTATACCAATTTTAGAGCCACTTACTATTTTAAAATTAAATTTGATACATAAATTATCTGCTGAATATTTAATTCTTAACTGGATATGATGTTCTTACCCGTACACAATTCATAAAATTCAAAATTCGAAAAAACATTCCTTACTATATTTTAAAGGCACGGATTCTTTAAGTCTTTGCATATTATATGCATGCAAATAAATTATGTGTATTACTGTTGATTTTGTGGTGTAAGAAACCTTGATTTTCAATTTTTTCTTGATGGGGCAGTTGATATTTTTCAAAAATTTACTTAAAGATGGTAAGAAAATATTAAAAAATCAAAGTATAAAATTTGACAACATTTTTCCTATTTTCATCAACTATGTTCTTAATATGCGTTTATTTTTTGAATAGACATTTCTTAGGTTCTAACTCACTGTCAATTTTTACTATTTTTAAAAATATTACGAATATATCCAGTTTACTAAATTTCAACAAGTGACATCTTTTTATTATTTCTCTCAGGTTATACAGTCGATTGTTCACATCCAGTTAACAAATTAAAAGAAAAAGAGTAACATAAGTATATACATTACAAATATTGATGATATCCTAATATCTAAAAATTCTATATTATTTCAATGATTTCTGAAAAAAACGGACTCGATAGCCTCTATTTAATTACAAAAGGTGTATTAAAATACATCAGGCATAAAAAACGCAATCAATTTAGAAGTTTTGAAATAACTTTTTGAATTTCAAATATGTAGAAGCGATTATTTTTCGAAATAAAAGTATCATCGACTCAATCAAATAACTCATTTTATATACTATTGTTAACATTATTATTATTGTTATCATCTAATGATTAGCAATTTTTAATAATATCTACACTATCATATGTATATATATATCCAAATTTATTTATTCATTAATTTATTGCAGCACTTTATGTTTTTTATTAGTTATTTATCTGAAATTTGGGGGTATTCAAATGAGAAATTTCATCTTTCTTCTATGTGCATGTAACATTTAATGAAATAAGGAATTTACCAGCTCAGGGGCGGGCACGCGTCGTCGTGGGTGCAGTTGAGGCAGGAACTGGAGTGTTTGTGTTCGAAGTCGCATTTGTATTTGCACTTGTGTTCGTGTTCGCGGTTGTGTTGGCATTCGTGTTGGTAGTGGTATTCATATTCGTGTTTGTAGTTGGGTTTGACACCGTAGATGTTAGAACTTGGCGTCGTTCAATCTCTAGTTCATTCAGTCTCTTCCACAGTTCTTCCCTCTCTTTCTCCTTCTTCTTTTCTCTGCAAAAACAATTATTCATTGCATCAGTAGCCTATTCAGCTTTCAAATTATTATTTTTCCCCTTAACAGATAGAACTTACTTTTGCCTTTCAGACTTATAACTGGCAGTAAGCTCATCAAAGAGTTTGCTGTTCATCTCCATGAATGTTTTAAGAACATTATAAACGAGCGCCACGATTGTCTGGTTCCAATGCTCCTTGCTTATTCTATACAGTGCTGGGAACATTATTCCCATTATTACATGGTTATTTTCCTCGATCAGCGACATTATGTACTCGTTATTCCAGTAGTACAGTGCTCTTTCGGCGACCTGTTGCAGAGTCAAGTAAAATCAACGATCAGTATACGATGATGTCACTTGTTTCATTATCGCATGGTTAATGAAATACAAAAAAAAGCAACCTACCTGAAAATGCGGAGACGAGACGCAGCGCCCGATTTGCCTGAACAGAGGCTCCTGGATTTTAACGAATTGGCTAGGTTCTATTACGTCCAGGATCTCCTCTATCTCGCCCAAAAACATGACCTCCTTCTGGCTGCATGTCTTGGGCCAGAATTTTAGCAGTCCACGCACGACAGGTTCCGTCAGAGTGGCATCTTTCTCGAGAAATTGTACCACACAGTAAGCTAATTGTGCGTGATACAACGATAAGCACTTAACTTTGTGTAGCGGTAATAGCACCTGCAAAGATAAATACGTTAAATGTTCTTGCTCATTCGATTGTTGATGGGAGCATATGGGGATAATTCGAACGCCTCGATTAAATCGATTTTTAGTTTTCATCAAGCCAATCGTATTAATGGGTGTTCCGATTGTTTTGCGATACGACGTGATACTTAGTTTCGAGCAACGTATACTTTTGCTCCGTTGTACGGACACATAACGCAACCAACGGCGGAAAAAAAAAAAAAAAAAAGTTAGACCGATCGATGCGGTGCAACCAAATGACTGTTTTCACGAATGAATACATGAATACTCGAAACTTGCCTTGACCAAAAACTGCTTGTGTTCGACTTTGAGAGGCAGAGCGAATCCATTGATGATGCTGCCCAGGATCTCCAGCAGTTCGCCGACCCCATTGAAGTGCTCCGTTTCGTACACAAACCTAAAGCGTGCCAATAAAAAGATGTTTTGTTCATGTCAACTGAACAGAGTTTTAAAATGAAACAGACTTGTTGAATGAAGGTCAAGTGCTTACCTGAGGAATATGTTATTGATTTGTTTGCGTATGAAGGCTCGAAGACCAAGGAACTTCCCGTAGATGCGGTGCAAGACGGTTTTCAAGAAATCTCTTTCCCTAGGATCCTCCGAGTCGAACAGGTCCAGCAACTGAAAGCATATTATTGATTATACACTGACGTTGGTTTGATTAATCGAAATGTTTTGTCTCTGAACGGCGATCGTGGCATGTAAAAAAAAGCAATATTGTAAGTTCGAGGTTTTGAAAAGAAACTTTAAATTCTGTAACAGTTATAAACACGATTAGTTTCAAAATGCTTATTATATATTATTTACACTTTACACTATAAATCCAAGAGTTTTATTAAAATTTCTTTGAGTTGACAAAATATCACAGCAATGTTTTGTTATAAATTATTAATTTATTATTTATTCAAGTCGTAACAAATATTTGTTCAACGACCTAATTCATCTATTGTCAGTTATGTACAAAACTCTATTAAATCGTACTATTTATAACAGAAAAAAAACTATAGAGGGTATTCTGAAAATGTTTTAAGAAAATTGAACTATATATTATGAGATAGAGCTCATCGACAAAAAAAAAGTTCTTCAAGAAATGCTCATGTTTGTTAAATGAAGATCAATAAGAAGAAGCTGGAAAATACTTCATAAACTATCCTCGCATGTTCTGTAATGTACATATTCAGGGAAGACTAAGATTCCTGTGGCACCGCAAAGTAAATATGTTATTGGGTTATTGGACAACTTTGTTGACAACACGCGACGCCACAGGAATGGTAGTATTGCTCAAATATCTAACTGACAATATCTCGGAATGTACGAATTAATTCAAAATTTAGTCAAGAGCTTTTTTTCGTCTTGACAAGCTTAATCTTGTGGTATAGTTTTTTTTCCTGGAAGCTGATTAAATAGTTGGTGAATCATCGAATTCGTTGTTTTAAAAATGATGAACAACCGTAATGCATTATACAAAAAAAAGAAGCATTTTAAAAACAAACTTGTACTTCTAAATACATTTTGATTTTCGGTGTGTAGGCGTTCAATTGCATTAAAAATAATGATTTCAAACATAAAAAAAAATAAAAAAAAATCGGATCGTACACTGTTTGAAACAAAATACTTAATTTCTATCATGACCAATATTTTTTAAACACTGAAAGCGTTTACCTTTCAAACTCTCAAGTGTATAATAATTAACACGTTTTCAAACAAAACGCCTCATTACATTCATAAAATAATCATCGAAGCGCTTGAAGTATAAAACTTGAGTGTTTAGAAACAAAACGGATAGAAATGTTTAAAATCTGTTTGGTACGTGTGAAATATGTGACAGAACCGAGACGAAGCTCAGATGCATTGATGTTCGAGCGTACGGCGTTTGAATTTCGAATCTTCCAGATGAAAAACGAAAAAAAAAAATGAATAAATAAAAAAGAGAGGATGAACCGTGTATCCGAAGCTCGCACACTCGCGACGACTCACCTGTAGAACGAATTTTTGGTCGATCACTCGTTTGCCGATGTTCTGCTGAAAGTCCGACGATTCGAGGAAACGCAAGAAGAACTCGTAGACCAGCTGGAGGTGGGGCCAGCTCGCCTCCAGGGTGGGATCGTCCTCCTCGGGATCGAAGTCCGGATTTTCGCTCGGCGGCAGGGGGCGGAATATATGGGCCGAGGTCCGCGTTGGACATTTTTTTTTTCCCATCTTCATTACCAATTTTACAATAGCCCCCCCCCCCATGTAAATCGTCAAATGGTCGATATTCATGCACGGATGGACGGCCGCACGCGAGCAAAAAAAAAATAGAGTAAAGAACGGCGGGAGGAATTATTTAAGAACGGCCTCGACACAGATCGGTTGATTGCGAGAGACCCGCGGAGGAGCCGAGGCGACCGGGCGAGGAAGGCGAGAGCAAAATAAAAGATATACGTGGCGGAGGAGGAGGACGGATCTCGGAAATACGTTTTTTGGGGGAACGTTTGCTCGTTGTTCGTCCGCTGATCGCTATTCACACCGGCATCGGTGCAAGAGGGGAGAGATTTTCGTGTCGGGCTTTTTATTTTAATTTTTTTGTTATGAATTGAAAAAATTTGGTAACGGTACTATGCAGGTGATTTTTGTGAGCCCAACGAACCATTGCGAACTGTCAAAAATCCGAACACTCGAGCACGCGTTTGTTGTAACGTTTGCGCCGGGAAACGGTCACCGAGTAATTTTCTATTTTTAAGCCCGTTGTTGGGCAACGGCTCGCTTAGTTTTTCATTGCGATTTAATTGTATTAGGTGGATTCGACGCGAGACGCGCTAATTCTTTTGATTAACATTGCTCTTTCGCGAAACTTCTCGTGTACAATTATTTTATGATGGATGAAAAATACCGGAGATTCCGCGCGAATATCATTTCACTTGAAAAAAAGCTCACGCAACGACGATAATAATTTTCGCCTCACTCGTCATCAGCAGTAGAGGAGGCGCTCGAGCGTCAGCTAATTTGCGACGATTTGAACTCAACGAGCGGTAATGCCCGTAGTATCGTGTCTTTTAAAATAACGCCGAGTATTTTGTACAGGGCATTAAGTATAAGAGCGCACCGAGACTCGGAGGAGAGAATCTCGCGCGAAAGTAGTCGACTCGATGTCAGCGGGGCAATCGGACCCTTGGATACGAGTACAAGCCCCTTAAATTGTTTACTTTGCGGCTTCTGTCGGCGCCGAGTCTTTTGCAAGAGCTCCGTCCATTGTCTCTCGCAATAATTGCCAAAGTTGAGGTAGCCTGCATTCGGTGCTCGCTGCTACTTAAAAAGTTCCTCCGACGCGCGAATCGTACGGACAGACTTGGGTACGATTATTGTACAGATTTGCAAAAAAACTTTTTCCGCAAGGCAATAATTTTTTTGTTTGGAATTTTGTTTTAGTACACTTGCAAGACAGTAATGAATTTTCAGGGAATAAAATTCATTCCCAAGTATACGAACAAGTATGAAAATAATTTTTTTTCAATACTTTGCCTCTTTGATTTTTTTCTTCATTTTTTCCTCGTTTAAAATGGATACATTTTTGTTCGATACTGTGTTAAATGTTGCGATGAAAAAAAAAAAAAAAAAAAAAAAATATCCAGCACAAACGACGCAATTAATTTTTGGGAAAAAAGTTTTCAGCGTACGCGAACGAAAAGTTTTTTCTTTGATAAATCGCCGTACGAATGGCATTGACGGAGAAAAAATAATGTGGTTGTCCTTACCATCTTGATGATCTCGGGATAGACCGCCTCGGTGAGTACCCCCCGGCCCGTGGTGATGTACTCGACGAGCTCGTTGAGGGTGCTGCGCTTGATTTCCTTGTCCTTGAGGTCCGCGACGGGATCCAAAAAGTCGAAAGCCACGCAGCATTGCCGGAGCTTTCGGATAAACAATTCCTCCTGCTCCGACGGATTAACATCTGCGTGCAATCAGAAAACAAAACACACGTCGTGATTACACATTTAGTCGTGTACTTTTTTTTTTTTTTTTCTTTCTATTTATTTATTCATTTATATTGTTACGTAGGTACAGCTATTCGATTGTCACACGGCAAATCGTGAAATCGGAGCAGCTACGTATAATATGAGTCGTTGAACTGTCAATTGCACTCGCAATCGATGATGGGTGTAGAATTGGAGTGCGCTTGTTATGATTTATACAAAAATAATGACGATTCTAAGTTAAGTATGGCTAAAATCGCGAAGGATATTGAGTTGAGTTTATTATTTTAACATATTAGTGGTGGATATTTTTGATAAACAATGTTGATATTTAATTATTTTTTTCAATACTAAACTCTACTTTGAGTAGTGTATGTCATGCTTTCGATAATATCGAGCTACAATAAATTTTTCTTCATTTCTTTCAAAATCGATAAGAGGATGTAGGAAGCTAAACAATTGTATGAAAATTAAAAAATAATATTAAATAATATTCATAAAAAAAATTATAATCGGGTAGATGAAAAAATGAAGATGCTTGTCATGAACCCGCGATTACGGTGATTATGATTACACTGAGGGTTCCAACATTTATGAAAAAAAATATTGTACACCAAACTTGACTAAAACTGCTTAAATACTACGCAAAAAAATAAAGCTTGTATGCACTTTGCGTACGTTGCACTTCGTTCTACAGACTCACTAATAACATAATATGCGGTTGATTCAAGCTCGAAAAAAATAATTTTTTTTCTTGCTTTTTTATCGTCACGAGTGACTTTTGTTGATAGAAACACAGTTGAAAATATTAATGATTTATTAGCATAAACATAATGCAGGTAGGTATTGTAGCAATCATCATTCGTTGATGTGTTATTTTAGTTGGTTAATTTGTCAAGGCGTTAGTTCATACATTAATTGTTTTATTAGATACGAGTCTTAATCTATATCTCGAGGGTGAAAATGTACGTGTGTTCAATTAAATTCGAATATTTACGTGAATTTTACTTTCAAAAAAATGATCACACATAAGCCGTGTAACGGTAGGGAAGGAATTAAAAGTATTTCTGATGAATCGATTGCATTCGTGTATTCGAAAAAGAGAATTCGTGTGTCGTGTGATTTGATTCAACGATACTTTTTTTTAAATCGCAAACAATAAAAACACTCTCTTTGGTCTTTCTACAAAGTGAAATTGGCAGCACAAAAAATAGTGTCAGAGAATTATCACTCCACCATGTAAGTATATCACCGGGACGAGGACACGTAAAAAAATAACAGCAAAAAAACAGCAACAATGACATCAACAGCAATAACAAAGAAAAAAACACACACAAGTGAGCATGTACACAGCAAGTGCAAGGAGATCGTGGAGCTTGGGGGGGTTCGTGTATATATAATCATCGGTATTGGGTGGCCAAACGCAGAGTCGTCGCTTCGGCGAAATAGTAAAAATATAATATTATTATTGTTGACGAATCGTCACGTCTGCCGACGGATTATAATATTTATAATACAGACGCATTACAGAGGCGTAAAGTGTGTACTTGGATCTACGTAACACATTGCCTGCAACACGCACACAGGGAGAGAGGATACGCGGACAGCCGAGAGAAAAAAAGTTGCGTGAGAAGACGACACACCTACTTACAATGCAATTAGTAAGACTAGACGCAAAGTTACCGCTAGCTGTGCATGATGTATGTATATATATGTGTGTGTGTGTGTGTGTGTGTGTGTGTAAGTGACACTCGTAGAAACATGCAGCTTAACAACAATCGTTATTTGTACGCATATATTATTTTGAGCGCACGTGCATGCGACAAACGCGCGAAAAAGCCCTACAAGAGAGTTGGTATAATACCTACACACGTACAAGAGCTGGTATCAAAGGAGTGGAGGAGAGCACGAGCACTGTGGCGAAAAATTTAAAACGCGAGCCGAGCGCGATTTTTTTCTGGTTCCCTCTCTTCGTCCAAAACGTAATTTCCACGTTTACTTTGTGCGGCTCGAGTTGGAAATTCTAATTTTCATGCGAAATTTCGTGATCGACGCGTTCTCGAAATCACGCGCGCGAGTCGAGCTTCAAAGAATGACGATACACACTCGAATCGCGAAACACACGCCGAAGGCATGGATAACGAAAAGTTAGTCCGAGCGCACACGTCCATACATCCACGCTCCCCGTCAAAAAAGAGCCAACGAATGCACACCCCCGCCCATCTTCCTTACTTTTTTCCCGCCCCCCCCCCTTTAAAATCGTTCACATACAGACGCAGCGCCGGCTCTTTCGCAGGAAAACCGCTTCTCTAAACAAAAAAATCGATCATTCCTACGTTGAACATATATCACGCGGTGGTCGGTTGAAAAAAAAAAGAGTTCCTCCTCCCGTACAATAATAATGATGATAATAATAATAACAACACCACTCTGGCCGTGTCCGCGGCTTTCGCCGATACTCCGCACGGGTAAATTATGAATAATCGCAGCCAGATCGACCGAGCAAACTTCTCCTCTTTCCTCTCTCTCTCTCTCGACGCACTATGGATTTTCCAATAGGGAGTTTTAATCGATGCTGACTCGGTCGGCGGTTAATCAAGCAAAACGGCGAGAGAGGCGCTCTTAAAAAATACGCACCGAGTCAGGCCACTTAACCGCCACCCGATCCCCTTTTCTGCACACATTTTCCTGCCGGCACGTCGTTACCTTCATCGTCGAGCGAGCGCTTCAGCAGCGCACGCGCGTACGATAATATTCACCAGTGGAGATTTCGAGGCGACGAGCGTATATACTCGATCCGCGGAACCCTTTCGCAACTCGTCGCGCGCGGGACACGACTTCCCGAACTCCCGCCGAGCGAGCGCGCGGGCAAACGGGCTCGTCGTCCTCGCGCGCGAAAATTCAGTCTCCCCGGCGAGCCGAAGGTACGACGCGCGCGGCGCCCGGCCGCGATCATCCTCGGGACTCTGAAATCCGGAGATCGGAGAAAGAGAGGAAGAGACGCGTGTGCGCGGGGAGCGAAGCGCGAAAAAAAACAACAAAAAACCCGCACACGGACGACGAGGCGAGGCTGCGGTAGGGGAACTGCTAGGGCTGCTAAGCCTCGTCGCGTGTGTGTATTGTATGCGCCCGCGAGAGAGCAGAAGCGGCGGCGGCGGATGGGCGCGGATCTTCATTCAAATCCGACCCGATGATTGAACTTGCGCCCGTTCGCCCTGGCTTTTCGCGGCCGGGTTTCTCATCTTCTCCCTTCGACTTTTCTCATTTTCGATGGTAGTCAAGGCCGTGTTCTGTTGTTTTCCCGCGATCTTTTACTTTTGTTTCTGGCGCTCTTCTCCCTTACGGTGCACTATATGGGCGGTCTGGTTTGATGGAATTTGCGCGCTCGCCGCGGTTTTAGGTTCGACGCTGATTCTCGAGGGTGGGCCGCAAGGGAATTGAATTTTTGGAAAATCAATCGTGACTCGATTGGTGGGAGAAACGCGGGATTTATGGCATGACGACTGTCGTAATGTTGCGTTCGGTTTTTTAGGGATACATCTTTCGATATACAAATACGTGAATTGCAAATTCTTGATTATACTGTGAATCCAAGGGTCTTGTTGAAAATTTTACACGTCCGTACAGTTAATCGCAGGAATGTTAATCAACTATTTCATCATCAGCTCTGTTGAATCGTACGCAAACAAAACAAAAATTAAATTTACGAGTGCTGCAGGGCGCGAGGACGTACCAGTTCTTTACATCTAGCTTCAAGTACAGCTTTTTCAAACATATTGTTTTGGAAAAAAGATTAGTTGTTTTACAAACACTTGGATTTACAAGTATTATAAATATTCGAATGATGGAGCTTTCGTAACTCTGTTATTGTTAAGAAAACCAATTCCGATTTATCCATTTCCGTGAACAGCGCCTCTATATGGATGAAAAATAGCTCGATAAAACCAAACAATCGCGACAAACGCAGTTCGTCCTCTCAACCTCGATGACAGCAACAATTCAGACAATGTCGAGACGACGCTCCACTTATTTTCAGTGCACAGGTGTACACCCCCCAAACAATCGAGAGCTGCTGCTGCTACTGTTAAAAAAAAAAAAAGGCGCAACGCGATCTCTTGCGCAACAGCCGACACGCAGCACACAAGATTACAGGAGCTATACCAGTGGCTCAGTGGCAGAGCGCTTGCTTTCCACCTGGAGGGCTCGAGTTCGATTCCCCGCTCCGTCCACTGGCGGGACCACTGGTGGGGTTTTTTCTCTACACGTCCCACTATCATCACTGTGATAGCTCCTGACTCTTTGGTGTATAATACCGGTGTAATAACGTAGTCAGTAATGAAAACGGTGCCACAGATTTAAAAACTCACATAAGTATAAGATTTAATGTGGCATATACCGGAGTCACAGCGATAAGTGACCCAAGGCCAGCAAATACACAGACAAGACGCAAGATTACACGCGGCGCTATTCCGGCACTGCCAGCAGCAGCAGCAGCCCGGCGTTAATTGATTATTAGAGCGTCGCGCCGATCGCGGGCCTCGTTAATCCCGTCCCTTGCTCTACGCTCTTCCGCCTCCTAGCCCGGCCGCTGGATTAATTTATAGACGCGCGTCTCCGCCTGGCGCTCTCCTCCTCCTCCTCTTTGGCCTGTCGGCGGAAAAATAGTTCGACGCGAGAGCGATTTAGGGGCACCGTTCGTTAGGTCGTCGCGCTCGTGTGCGCTTTACGCTGACGTGCGGATGGATGACGCGCGCGGGGTGTGTAGTGGCGCTCGCCGATGGCTTTTTTCCTGCAGGGGTCGGAGAACGCGCGCTGCAGAGCTCCCCTTGTGAAAAATTAAGTAGAATTTCGTATGTAATATTATTTAATTGAATAACAAGTATGAGTGGAAGACTGGTAACTTATTTTGAGTGAGTGAATGTCACTACTTATTCAGATTTGGAGAGACGATTTGGAAAATATGCCGATTGTTATTTACTACAGGACAATTAAACGAGTAATTGCAGATTGAGGGAACTGGTTAAAAACATCAAAACAGTATTGCCACTAAAGCAATCACAAATAACTATTCTTTATGAGTAAACTAATAACTATTTTTCTTTCCAACAGCTGTGCAGTCTTATGCTTCTTCAGTTATCGTCCGCGATTAGACAGACATTTATACACAGATGAACAATAATTTCATCCTCGAAATTTGCTAAAATGATTACTCTATCCTTGTTCTTCTTCGCCTTCTCGGCCACTGTATTATGTAAAGAGAAAAAAAAGCAAACTTTTTCACAATTAACGATAAGTAGAACTGGTTTTAAGCAGTGTTTCGGTTCAACCCAGTTGCTATAATGCAATTTTTTTTAAACAAGGGGTGTGGGTGAGTTCACATCAATCAATACTTGACGTTCGTGGAACAAAAAGTCGATTTGAAAAAAATATACACACAATAATAATATACCATCCGATGATTGTTGTTTTTTTTAGAGAAATAACACAAAAAAAATGGAAACATGCGTTGGAAACAATTTTTTTTTTTTTTTTTTTCTTTAACAGTGAACATATTTGGAAAGACTGATGTTAAATAAAATAGTCATGACCTGATTCGTGAACTTTACTGTTCACTAATTACGTCACATATTTCGTCTTAGGCTATATCAAGTCAACAAATCCTATTGCGATATTTAAAGATAGAAGTACCCTAAGAAAAAACCACTCATCACACCACAAACGTATATTTTTATGCACACTGCCTTATACTTGAAAAAATGTGTCTAAATAATAAAACTAACGGTTTTGATTTGTAGGTTATTGCACAATCTAATCTAATTCTTGTAACATAAATAAAACGTAAAATTGTTTAAACGTGTGGCAATAAACCATTTAGACCTATAATAAATTTAGCTCTCAAAGTGTTCAATAATTGTTTTTATATTTTTCATGTAAAATTAAATGCGGTCTTAAGTTCTACTTGTACAATTTGCATGCTTGGAGAGTTTTGTTAATCGTCAACTAATTGTTATGTCTAAGAGATGCGAACAAAAACGTACGTATGCATAAAAGTAATCGGAAAAAAGTACACATATACATGTCATGTTGAAAGTCAAACTATGAACAGTGTTATTCCATTAAGGACAAAAGGCATTCTAAGATGTTGCACATTCCAAAAATCCAAAGTATCACGCATGGCATTCTTCAAACAGCAATTCATGGATGATAAACAAATGCGATGGATGCACGATATTAAAAAAAAAGGAAATAATAATGATAATTAAAACAAAAGAAACAAAAACGTGAAAGCACGTTTTTGAGTGAAATAAAATCACTTTGGAAACAAACAAAATTGTCAAATAAATGTATTTAAGAATAAAACATGAGAAAATTGTTGATATCCAAAAAAAAAAAAAAAAAAAAAAAAAAAAAAAAAAAAAAAAAAAAAAAAAAAAAAACAAAAAAAAAAAAAAAAAAAAAAAAAAACATTACGGGAGGTGTGAATAATAATAATGATAATAATAACATAAATAATGAAAAGAGAATACACAAAAAAACAGAGAGAAGAGAATTGCTATGTAAGGATTTACCCATCATTTTTGGCTCGATCATATATTTGCCTGTTCATGTACCCGTTGTGGGCAACTCTCGGCAGTTTCAACTCAACAAACACAGACGACGAGGGCGATGACGACGACGACGACGACGACGACGGCGACGACGACGGCGACGACGAGAAGGCGCACGTCGGCGTTAAGGACGCCGTGGCAGACAACAGGCTTAATCAATGTTTGATTTTTTTTTCTTTTTTTTATAATTTTAGTTCTCTTTTCTCGCTTCGTGTGCGTTATTTATTTATACATAAGAGGCGCAGGCATACGTGTGCGTTTATTTTATATAACAATAGAAGATGAAGAAGAAGAAGACTGCAAGTGCAGCATTTTCTTTTTTCTTTTCTTTCTTTTGTGGGGCAAGGAGCGAGAGAAGAGAGAAGCTGTCTTTTTTTCAATTTTGTTATTCGCTTGTGCCGTTTGTCCGCTGGATACGTGTGTTCTCTCGGATGACCAACACCGAAATTGGCCTAATTATCGAGTGCCACCTACGGAAGAGAGAATAAAGGCTACGATAACGATCGATTTGCTCGACTCTGGGGGTTGGGGAAGAGGTGGTTTGGTGGTGGTGGTGTGTTATGGTGGCGGTAAGGTAGAGGAGGGATTTGGGCTCAGCAGCAGGCCAATATAGCGCTATCTTTTTTTGTTTGTTTAACATTGTTATTTTTTTTTTTTTTCTTTCGCTACCTATCGTTAATCATAAGTTTGCTTTGAGGTTGTGAAAAATAAAGCTTTCTTGTTCGTTTCAAAGATAACAAAATCAGGGTAACGCCTAATGATAAATAATCATAGTTTTGTTTGAAAAAATTTCATAAATTTGGGGATTTTTCTACAGTCTAGTTATTGTCTAATCTCTATGCTTGTAAAAAACGTGTAAGTGATGTTAAACACATAAATATTCTCAAACCTAATTTTATGCAAATAAATTAATAAAAAAGTAGGTATTTCATGCAACTTCGATCGTTTGATACTTGCATAAAGGTAAATTATAATCGTAATAATAAATTAAATCATATGTTACAATCAAAGCAAAAAAATTTTTTGTAATCATACAAAAAAATATTCTTTTCCAAAATCCATCAATATTAAGCTCGGAGGGTGTAATAAACTTTTTAAACACAACTCGTAAGTAAAAAAAAAAAAAAAAAACAATTCAAGACAAAACGAATCCATTAATCAAGGAGACAATGATTTATTTCGTTGTGAAAAAGTTTGCTAGTTTTATCATATACTTTTTAAACAGATGTGCATATTAAAAAATTGTTCTCTCCTTAATTAATAATATATATTATGTTTATAATTCAAACTCTGTGCGATGAAAAAAAAATCTCGTCCCATCGATGTACACTTGGAAAAAAAAGCAGAGCTATCACCATTGCACTAAGAATAACTTCCAATACTCAAAGAATCAGTAGAATACGAGTACATTCCGCAGGAGGTGCACCAACCAAATTCATCTAGTAAACTTTAGTAAAAAAAAACGCACGAGGCAAGAGACTCTTAGCCAATTGCATACGTGCTTGGTCACTGGAAACGGGATAGTGTACATATTAGAAAAAGAGGAAAACAACAAAGACACAACCACCTACGATGAACTCTCTAATTGGTCCAGCGGTGAAGAAAGCAAAGTGCAGTTTCATCGTCAGGGGGAGTGCACAACTTGTATATACACACACATATATATATATATATATATATATATATATACACACACGCAGACAAAGAGATAAAGAAAGAGCGAGCGATCGGCATTGAAGGGCCTTCGATTCTTTTCTCTCAGTCCGCTCGTTTTTTTTTCTCCAGCCTCAGCTGGCTAGCTCCTTTCACAGGTTTTATCGTGCAATCACGATAGAACCAGTTATTCGCCGCTTATAGAGCAAACAACTGCACCTCTCGAGGTGCGAGGAAACTGAGAGAGCTTGGAGAAAATATTTGCGGTCGGACTGATGTGCTGTGCACTCTGCGTTTGTCTAAATCTGCGAATAGGGGATGACACTTTTGTGTTTGAAAATACGCCGAACGAAAAATTGAATAGCGAGACTCTGATGTAGAAAATTTTGTAAATTCACCATGATGATTTTTAACACGACGAGCTGATGGAATATTTTTTTTGTCATAAGACCATTGTCACCCTTCCATAAACGCAAAATTAAAAATCATAATGGAAAAATGTATCTACGAAATCAACGAGAAATCAAAATAGAGGAGGTTAAAAGTTTATCTAGTTTGACGTGATAATAACAACTTATACGCAAGCCTTTTTCACTAGAAAATCTACAATGAGAAAAAAAAAAAAAAAAAAAACAATATAAACCAACGCTGGCTCAAAAAAGCGCACTCCATTGCATATTCATTTATTCCCAAGAGCGTTAGACCCGAGTACCTATAACTTATACAAAAAAAAGTAAGACGCTTCGCTTACTCTTGCACCTCAAAACAATCAAATCATCTCGACCGCGTTGATTGCCGGGGCGTGGAATAATCAATTTTCCCCTCAAACGGCTCCTTAAATACCAACTGCACTGTTCGAGAATTTTCTTTTTAAAAAATCTCTAGCATCGAATCCAGGTCAACGGTAAAATACCATCAGGCTACGCATTTCGGAGAGAACAGTTCGAATAACGTTACGGACGATCAGTCGGCGTACAGCTTATGTACCTCATCCAAGCACTTACTTATCCCCACCTCTCGAATTTCGCTCGATAGAGGGGAGAAAAAAAAGATTTTTCATCGGCGACTAATTTGAGTATACCTTCGTCGCCGTCGAGATCCTCTCCAACTTGGCAGACGCTCCCGGAATGCGCTGCGTGGAGCAGACGAGACGAGAGATCGACACGGCACACATTACGTTTACGTATGTATTATACACACGCCACCTCTCAACGATGCTTATACTCCGCCCCGACTTTTCGCTCTCGAGAGGTATGATGGGATCGGCGAGATTGCGTTTTTTTTTTTTTTCCTTCTCCCCGCTTGCGGTCCTCGGGGCGCAGGATTGGATTTGCGAGCGGG
>JAPYYV010016731.1:0-14923 GCA_030522625.1 Copidosoma aretas
TTATACAAATGAATTTTTTCAGCACAAATTTTGACCTTTAAGGATTCGATTTTGGAACAATTATACTCGTGTATACTTTAAACACGACCACAGGTCCATCTAATACATTCAGATTGAGACACGTCACCAATACCGTTTCTACCGATGTTTTTCTCACACTCTTATGTCTTCCATCTTCGATGCCCCATTATTTTCGTCGACTGCGATAAAATTTTATCAATACTTACATCTGATCGCGCGCGATTAATCGTAAAAGTTCACGAAATCATGAAATAGCGAAAAAAAAAAATAATAATAATAATAAATAAAATATAAATTAAAACGTCGAAATAAAAGTGTGCAGTGCGTGCTTGAAACCGATACCGATTTATCTCGAATTTCATCAACATCGGTGTGGAAGCCACTTGTTTGTTGTTAAACGCCATTACGGTTTCGCTCTACAGTAAGTACTTACAATCGTTGACTGTACTCGTATACGATGTGTTTGTCAATCAAATAGAGCCGACGCGCCCGTTTGATCGATCGAGATAGAGATCGCAAAGAAGGGGGGGGCCGTTGAGCAATCGGTGGTATATAAATGACGCGGACCCTGCCCAAGTTCCTGTTAAACTTCGCCTCCCACTCTCGACATAAGCAACATCCATCCGCCCAATTGTGAGAGCAGTGTATGACAACAACAGGCGTATCCAACAACGACGACGACGACGACGACAAAGTCAGGTCTACTACGGGTGTTCAAGGACGATCGGTATATTACAGTCGGACCAACAGAGGTTCGACGGATCAGCAACATGAGCTGCAGGCGCGGCCTGGCGACGCTGGCCTCGAGGGCGCCTAGGAGACAGCCCGGGTCGAGCCAACGCCAGCGCGAGATAATCGAGCGGGACCAGCGCTACGGGGGCCACCACTTCCGCACCCTGCCGGTCGTCCTCAGCCGGGCCTCGGGCGTCTACTGCTGGGACACTGATGGGCAGCGTACGTACTATATTTACACCCATTCGAATCACAAAATTTGGAATCATCATCTTTTCATCCCCCCGATTTGATTCAGAGTACTACGACTTTCTGGCCGGTTTCGCGACCGTCAACCAGGGCCACTGCCATCCGCGCATCGTCGAGGCCCTGAGGGAACAGGCCGGCAAACTCGAGCACACCTCGCGCGCCTTCTACACCGAGCCGCACGGCGAGCTGGCCGAGTATATCTGCAAGATCAGCGGCTACGAGCGCTTTTTGCCGGTACGTATGCAACGACGATTCATACCTGTAATGATCATTTATCATACATAATATATGTATGCGTGTAATATATACAATAACAACAAGACTTGAACGAACCGAAGATGAACACGGGCGTCGAGGCCGGGGACACAGCCCTGAAGATAGCCCGGCGCTGGGGTTACCGGAGCCGCGAGCCCAAGTTCAAGCCGAACGAGGCCAAGGTGCTATTCGCCCGCGGCAACTACTGGGGCCGCTCGCTCGCCGCTATATCCGCCTCGACGGAGCCCACCTCCTACGAGGACTTTGGTCCCCACATGCCCGGCTTCGAGCACGTGCCGTAAGACGTACACGGGCCCGCCCGAGCCCGCCTGGTTATTAAATTTAAATCTGTACATTCACAACTTGCATTCATGTTGCACGCTGCGTTTATGATGATATTATAGGTACGACGATCTACCGGCCCTCGAGGCCAAGTTCCAGGCCGAGCCGAACATCTGCGCCTTCATGGTGGAGCCGATTCAGGGGGAGGCTGGCGTCAAAGTGCCCTCGGTGAGTATATATACACGTATATACATACGAGTTGTTCTACATCTATTATCTAGTGAACGTCTATATTGTACAGTCACGCGCGTCTATTTTATTGTTGCACGTGTAGGACGGATACCTCAGAGGTGTTCGGGAGCTCTGCAGCAAGTACAACGTTCTCTGGATCGCCGACGAGGTGCAGACGGGCTTGGGCCGTACCGGCAAGCGCTTCGCCGTCGATCACGAGCAGGTATAGAAATATATGTGTACACACTGTATGTTCATGCTGTAAGTAGTACGATAACGCGCGTGATGAATTTTCAGGTACGGCCCGACCTGGTCGTCCTTGGCAAGGCGCTCAGTGGTGCTCTGTACCCCGTGTCCGGAGTGCTCGGCCGCAGCGAGGTCGGACATAGTTTACAGCTACAACATCATACAGTACACAGACTGACTCCCTGTACGCTTTCAGATAATCCTGACCCTGGAGACGGGCGTTCACGGGAGTACCTTCGGCGGCAGTCCCCTGGGCCAGAGGGTCGCGCTCGAGGCTCTTAAGGTCCTCGAGGAGGAGAAGCTTGCCGACAACGCCGCCAAGATGGGGGAGATCGTCAGGACGGAGCTCGAGAAGTTGCCCCGGGAGATCGGACGGTTCCGTGGGCGGGGACTCCTCGCTGCCTTCGAGCTCGATCCAAGTGCGTTTCTTCATTTTTGAACTGTGAATATAACTGTAGTTACATTTTCTTACAATCGCGCGCAATGAAAACAATTTATCACGCATCAGAGTTCGCCAATGGTTGGGACATCTGCACGGAACTGATTGACAGGGGACTGTTGACGAGGCCGGCTTACAATTACATAATTAGGATCTCGCCGCCCCTCACCATCAATGAGGAGCAGACCAGGGATGCACTCGATATTCTCAAGACGACGTTACTCGAGCACAAGAGGAGCGACGGGGAACAGTGAGAACGATGGAAAAATTGAGGAAATAGAAAGAAAACTGCAGCAGAGCTCATCGACGCGGGGAACTGGGAGTCGGAGAGCCGAGTCGAAATAATTTGAAAGCTTTTTATGACGATGTAATGAAGTGGTTATCTTTGTAAATGAATTTTTGATAAATACAATGATTGTTATAATACGTATGTACAACACAAATGTGCTAAAGCACCACCTCATATTTTTCGCTGACTATTTATGTTTCCTTTTCAAGTGTCGTTGTAGACTGAAAGATTGAGAAAACATTTGATCGCACTGCTCGCATTTAAATGATTTAAGAGCCGTGTGCAAGTTCGCGTGTCTTTTTAGATGGCTCTGTAGCTTGAATTTTTTCCCACATAGTCTGCACTGAAAGCTTCTTACGGAATTGTGGGACGCTTGGTGACTTTTCAGATGACTAGATTGCACGAAACATTTTTCACAAATTTCGCACTTGAAGGGCTTACTTTTCGTATGAGTTCTTATGTGCTCCACGAGATTACTTTTTTGGTTGAACGCCTTGTCACAGATATCACACTTGTGAGATTTTGCTCTTTCGTGAGATATCATGTGAATTTTCAGTGAGTTCTTGTGACTGAAGAGTTTGTTGCATACATCACAGTGAAACAAATCTTTTCCAGTATGAAATCTCACATGCCTTGTATAGCTTTTAGCAAGTAGAAATCGTTTATTACACTGTGTACACTCAAAATTAGTGTGTATTCTCTGCTTTAAGCAGTGGGTTTTCATGTGTTCACGTAAATATGAGGGATAAGAAAAAGTTTTTTTGCAAATATCACACTGATGTACGTTTGTTTGGGTGTGTAGACGCACATGAGCAGCTAGTTTATTTTTTGATGAATAAGATTTCCAGCAGTATGTACATTGAAAAGGCTTTTCTCTGTTATGAATAACTTGATGAGAAATTAATTTTGATTTTTTATTAAAAGTAACAAAACAGGTTTGACACTTGAAAGTGCTAAGTTGTTTAATTTCCAGGGGATCCTCATTTTCCAACACATTTGTCATTTTTCGACATGCTGAAGTTGTATCAACTGTGCTGATATTTTCAAAATGACTTTTATTAATGCCATGGGTGAAGTTTGACTTGTCAAATATTGGATTATTGCACTTTTGATCAGTTTCATAAGAGACTGTTTCGGAGGATTGTTGGTTTAAATGATTATTAGCTGTTCCTTGCTCAGTTCTTCTTGCATTAGTTGAGCTTTCTTCATTATTTACATCAACACTAATGCCATTTGTCAAATTTAAACAATCTTCTCCACCAAGAGTCATGTCATAGTTGACTGATTCTATTTGATTGTTAAAAGTGTGATCGGAAAGCAAACACTGGGAAGTGCAATTCCTTTTGAAATGCAAATAATTACATTTTATTACTGAGTGGTCTAAATCATCTAGTTTATTAAAAGCAGATTGTTTATTAAAATTTGAGTAGTTGAAATTAAGATAGCCTGTACCACATGACTTAATAGTATGTGATTGCAGCTGAGATACATCTCTTTGATCAACTACTGGGTAAGATAATTGGTTTTGTACGTAAAATTCGGCATAATCTGCTGCCTTGTGATTGGAAAGTGTTGAAGAGACAGAAGAGGAAGAAGATGAAGAGTAAGAAGAAGGGGAGGGAATAGAGTTTTGTAATGACCCAAAAGATTGACTTTGCTGATCATAAGAAATTTGACTAGCAAAAGAGCTGGGATCATAGGTTTGGATATTATAATTGCTGGCAGTTGTAATAAGAGCCTGTTTAAGTGCTCCATCAGCAGCACGACATTGTTCACGAAAGAGCAGAGCCGATTCTGCTCGAATCACACATTTGTCACACATTTTTTCAGGAAGTCCGTCACCCTGTGAAACCTACAATAAAAAAAACTATGATCATTAAAATAAATGAGCTTGGCTCAGTTAAAGTAAAATTGTATATCTAACCTTTAAACAGGAAAGAGACTGCAACTTGGCACCCAATGATGATTTTGCTGGTCCAACAAACAAATATACCATCTTGTCATTATCTTCTCTCAAGCATGTTCTGCAGACTCTACTGATATTTTCACTGTCAATTTTTTTCGTCACTATAAACATTTTTTATGCACAACGTATTTGATAAGTAACTCATAAATTTCACAGCTTGTTCAGTTTCCAGCATGTGAATTTTAATCAGATTCTTATTCAATTAGTGGAGCTGAGTGTTCAAGAAAAATATATTAACCAACTCAATTTACTCGATGGGTGTGGGTGCACGACGCACGTACTGACGACACTGACGTACTCTATTATTCGAGACTCGAGCTGCAATATATATATATATATATATATATATATAAGTAGACGCGTTGTCGCGTTCGACTTGATCCGGCCCTGGTGCCACTCGACAGTCCCCACCTTTTATACACATGCCTGCAATCAACAAGTAGTTATTTTTTGTTTTCTATCCTTTTAACCCCTTATTTAATTTTGAGAAATTGTAAATTGTACTTGGAAAACAATTTTGTAAAAATAACTGAAGTCATGCATATGATGATATTATCTGATCAATCTCTTCTTGTGAATTTAAAAAAAAAAGTTTCTTACACTTATGCTCTGACACTCAAGAAATTATAAAATATGTAACGAAATTATAAGTAAGTATGCATATTAACTCGAAAATAGCGAGAAGATTATATACGCGACCGCTATGTTTTATTAAAAAAAGTGTTTATTCAAGTTCTTATCTACGTATATCGAAATTAAAAAAAATTAAATAAAAGAATCGTATTCAAATCCTAACAAAGTGTCCATACGGACTGCGCCGAACTCTTACCCCTGTCCTCCTTTCTCTCACTTAACGATCGATTGTTGTGTGTTCGTTTTTTGGATAATAAAAATTTTGACTTTACTGCACGTGCTGAAACTGCATGCTTTTATGCTAATCTCTGCTAAATCCACATCCAACGGCGGACCAACGGCATCACCATCGTTTGCAACTACTGCAGTTTTCTTTTTTTTCCTGCCCCTAATGCCCCTATAGCCAGAAGCAGAACAAAGCATGCACATATATATTGTATATACAGCCGGGCGAGCTAGGGAGCGCGGGGCGCGGGTGCATGGCGTGCATGCACGGCGACGGCACCGTCCGCAAGTCGATCAGATCGCTTCCTTCTCCTCTCTCTCGCTGCAGAGTGCAGACTCGAGAGTCTCGAGACTCGCCAGTTGGCCGAGCGGCGCCTGTCGATGAACATCTTGCGCTTGACCCTGTACCACACACACACAACCCCTTTGCCGCTCAACGTCCACCCTGCGAGCCGTGTAAATCTGTATGCAGTGTATAAAATATAAACAACAATCAAGTGCCTTCCTACCCTCTTACCGTAAGACAACACCTGCTCAGGTGTCATTGTGTGGAAATAAATAGTAAGTACAGTGACCGACTCCGCAGTTCCACACTCGGAAAGTCGCAACGACTGCAGCAGCATCAGGTTTAATTAATCCGCGCCTCGCGTCCACATGACGATGAATCGGCTGCTCCGCTCCAGCCGCCAGCCGCGGTCCGGAGCGATGACGATATCCAAGGCGAGCCTGCTGCACGTCTCGACCTCTTGAGTGCCTCCTGAGGGTCGTAGGCGCCAAACTGACGGCCTGTGCGTATCGTATACGTATCTTGAAACCAATCTCTCTTCGGCATCCGGGACGGCGACCGGTTCTCGGAGACGCTGACTATTTACTTATTACGGACTCAACTGCCTGGCCCACGAGTGATGTTCTTATTTTATTGTAGACCTACAATACGCTGGGGTGTGCAGTGTGTGTGTTCGTGATGTTGTTTGAAAATTGTTGGTCCCCCCCGTGAGTGTGTGAGTGTTTATTTATTACAATTACAATCTGTACCCAAACATTGATGTGGTGTGCCATGAATAGGTAACAAATAACACGACGATAAACAACCACGAGCACCTGGAGTCAGCGCGCGCGTAAGTTGCAGTGTATATAGGTGGGTTTTACCTGTACACCTATATAGGTATATATATAATCAGCGTGCACCGCAGTGAGAAAGACAGACAACGAGAGAACGCGAACGAGGCCGAGCGCGAAGGAAATGGCGGCACGGTGGGCCCGCTGGGCGAGGCCCGGGACGGCAACCACCGGCCCGTTGTTCCCGGCGCTCCTGCTGCTGCTGCTGTGCTTCAACTCCAGGATTCTTGGTAGGTATACCGATGATATATTGTGTCCCCGCCCCCTCGACGACTCCGCACAAATGAAAGAAGCCTTTGAAATCTGTTTAGGCCGCATACCTGAGTCTCTTCTCTTTCGAAGGTGCTCTCGGGCCCCGCTGCTGATTACTTACGCTTCACCTTCGTTCTGCTGGTAACGTCCCCAACACCTTTACGCGAGTTTACGGCGTGGTTCGTGTTCCTTTTCCTCTCGACAGACTTACCTGCAGTTGGCCGGGCCCTTTTTCCTCTCTCGGCATAAATACAATGCACACATCACCTTGACTCCGTTTTTCAGGAGACATGGAAAATGTATACTTATTATCATTGTTTTTGTTCTAGTTTTGAATACTTTTACTATCGTACCGATCGTCCGTTTCGAAGATGATTGTTTTTGTTTTCGTTAAGCACTACACTTAGTTGACTGAGTTTTAAATCCATACACGTGTGCGTGAAAGCAAAATGAAACCTAAAGCAGTAATGTACCTATACAAGTACTTTTCATGCATAGTGACAAAGTAACGAGACAGGTGATGACGAACGAGCGAAAAATCCAACCAACCGATTTATATAGGCGGAGGGGTCGTTTTTGCCATTTGCATAAAAACGTCATTAGCAATGTATTTCGATTCGATTTTTGATCGAGCTAGTATACAGACGAATGACTACACATGGAGTGCGCCAATGCGGGCGTATGACTAATATTGTAATTAAAAAAACAAGTGCAAAACTCGTGACGCGCGTTCCATTCGTTTGTTGGGCAAGTTGTGAATAACCGAAACTCCGAAAGAGAAAAGCGTATAATATACATATCTACATGCAGCTATATTTATAACACATTCTAGCTAGCTCATGTATCAGTGAGTACTTAATAATCAAATAAGAGATCTTGTGCAGAGTATATATTATATATAACCCTATGTTGTGTATGAGCTGCACTGAGCGCGTATATGAAAGAAATGAAAAGAGGGTGATCCGGTGATGGTGACACTTTTGACGATCATATAGTATTATATGTACGTCGTGGGAGAAACGGGAGAACGTATGGGCCACGAGTGTTAGTTGTCACTATTATACGATAATACGATCCTACAAAACTATACTATAGCTATACTACTTCACGTCGCTCTTTTTTTTTAACGCGTCGAACAGCTCCTTCTTTCTCCTCTTCTTCGTCTTATCCTCCTTCACTCTCTCGTTTTTTTTTTGCCGATCAAGTCACGCAAGCGAGCTGTAAACATAAACCAACGAATGGGGAGAGAGAGCCCCCTTTCAATAGAATCAAACCAGCGCTCAAGGTCGAAATCTTTTTGCCGTGCCTATAACTATATCCGTTTTGTTTTATATTTCGACCTCTATGCATTTTCAATAAACATCGTCTTGGTGGAAGGATGATGATCATAATAATACCAACAGCGCAATGGTATGAAGCTTCAATTCAACGTCTCAGAGAGAAGAGTAGTAAAGTTCGTACATACTATGGCTACTTCAGCTACCTCACTTCTTTACACATCCATATCTTCCTCTTGGCGGTGACTCATTGACTCATTGGACGAAGTTGCAGCTATATATTTCTTTCGCTGATAACAGGGTTGGTAAGAGAAGAGCTAAAAAAATAACGTAAAAAATTTTACGTCTTTTATGTGTGTGTTTGCTTGTCTTTTTTTTTTTTTTTTTTTTTTTTTTTTTTTTTTTTTTTTTTTATATAATATACAACTTAAGATTCTTGTGATGTAGGTTCAGTGCACGCTGTGAGGCTATAAGTGCGATAATATTTGAAACAAACCTGATGGCTTGCCTGATACCAGCCGCAGAGTAGGTATACTTATTACATATGGAAGCAGGTCGCCTACTGCCCGCATGATTCTAAGTGCTTGAAAGGTACACAAAGTAGCTTAATAACGATCGACTATGTGAAAAGAAAAAAATATTCACGCGCACCCTCACGCAATCTCAAACCACCACCGATCACCACTATAGCATACTCGTTGTGGGCTACTACACTGAAAAAAAAAATTACTAGATCCAAGAAAATGTTCACTGAAATAGTTCCAAGTAATTAAAATCTTGAAACAAGTATATATTTTTTAAATATTGGTATATTTTCTTGTTCTTAACGATTATTTTCTTGGAGTAAGAAAATATGATCTTCTGTAAAGAAAATTACTCTCTTGGAACCATTCTAGTAAATATTTTCTTAAATTCAGTATTTTTTTTTTCATTGTACAAAAAAAAAACTAGAATTTTGTCGAAAACAAGAAGTTGTATCAAAATAAAATACAAGGAATCACAAGCAACAATCTGAGGGGTGTGAAAAATCAAGGATGGGAAAAGAGCGAAACAATGTGCGGGAGTCACCAGCTGTAGGGTATAGCTGTGAAAAAGGATGTAGTATGTACGTTGAGCGAGACTATAGGTGGGGAATCGTAAGGCATCGAAAAAAAAAAAAAAAAAACTAATTATATGATAATTGCGCATTTAATGTAAAGTTATAATTAGATTTTTTTTTCTCAATACGTAGCTTTATTTGTGTCGTTTGGAAAAAATAGTTTTCGTCAATAATGTGCATCTCTCCAGGGCGATCACTTGTGATAGCCCCTAGCCGGATGCGCATTATATTAGTGGCGAATGTTATTTTCTTACCGAAGCCACACCAGACATTCAAAAACGCCCGAGGTAGGAAAAATCAAGAAAAACAAGGTAATCTCTCGATATCAGACGGACCGATTTTAATGATTTGATGGGGCTTGTCATTAAAATTCTTATCATTCCTAGAATATACAATTCATTCAGATTCGTTATGGAATTTTTGAAGTTATTATTTATATTCTATGTTAAATGTACATTGTAAAACAAATACCTTTTTTTTTAATAATAAGCGATGAAGTTTTTGGTTACAGTAAATTTATAATTGATATCAAATTGAAAAAATGTTTTCATGATTAAAGATACACAAATATTTTTCGAGAATATTGGGAGTTGGGACAGATTAAAAAAAAACGCACAGTTTATTTGATAACAATGGTAACGCTATAATTTAAGTTTACACGTTGAATTGTGGAACGGTTGCGGGACATATTATATGTAATCTTTCATTGTTGCTTTTTGTGCGAGCAAAGGTGAAAAAGAGCAGGCGCCTACTCCAACTGCTAACATAAGAACCGCTTAAAGTGTGTGTTGTACGTGTTTCCCGACAAAGTGCCAATCAGCTGTGGAAATACAACGTGATGACAGCTCTCTGGTCGATTGATCATCATACTTTTTCACCCCGTTATTCGCAAGGCAAGCAATTTTTAATTAAAAAGTTTCAATTCCCCCTTCAAGTACTGCAGATACCAGACAAACATCTGAAAAGTTAAAGACTCCATACAAAAAGACCCCCCTGTATGAACCAATTTTAGATCGGTTCGGTCCGCAATCGGTATCGAACCAAAGTGCAAAAATCGCTCCGTCAGTTTTCAGTTTCCCAAACTGAGCACAGACCCGCCTTTCTGGCACTTTTCAAAATCCAAGAAGTCCAAGCCAAATCGTTAGCCGAAGTAGGTTACAATATAGAATATCGTCGTAAAAAATCCGTGGCGCATTGTATATGCAACATGTACTGTACCAGGTGTAGGTGGTACACACGTATACCCTGCTCGAACATAATAATAGGCACGGTCGTTTGTCCGCCATGACGGAAGGATCCTAATAATATAATAGAAACAGGCTCGAGCGGATGGGAGTCATTGAAGAAGTAGGGGGGGACGGGGGGCGAAGAAAAGAAAAGAAGAGAAGAAAAATGTAAGCGAGCGAACGAACGAATACGAAGGAGAGATAGGGAGAGGAGAGAGATGTATAAGTATAGAGAGCGCGCGTGAGAGCGAAGAAGGTGCATATAACTGCAGCGGAGTAACAACAGTAGTGGGTATATACATATATATTGTGTATATATGTGAGGTATAGGGCGCAACACGCGAAGCGAAGAGAGAGAGAGAGAGAGAGAGAAGTAGAGTCGGAGCAAAGAACTTGCGGGGTCGGCGTCCGTTTACCAACACACCAGTTTTATACTTGTCGCGTATCATAGTTGGCAAGGCAGGTACTGTATAGGCAAGGCGAGGCAAGGTATAGCAGCAATATAAGGTGCACGATGCAGGCGACCAACTTCGTCGTCTACAGGCACATGTACGTATAAGATATAACATGTGCACACAAGGCACTACTCCGATCGAGAGTTCGTAATTTACCTGCATCTCCGTGCGCGTGTCCCAGAAAACGGGAACCCGGATTACTTATCAACGATTTCGAATTTTCCACGATTTTCGAACCACTTTCCACAGGACATTGTACGTGTGTGGGACTGTAGGGCCCATCGTCAGCTTATAAGTATAGCTGCTCCACGCGCGCTGATTCTCCTCTGCTCCGCTTGCGCCTCTCTTTTTATGTACCTTCTCCTTTGCTTCTTCCTCCGAGCTCTGCACTTCGGGCCGGCGTCTTGTACAGGGCCGCGTGAATCGCGCTCTTCGCCCTGTGCCATTCGCTCCCCCGATGGGAGAGTACCCTCTGCAGCAAGCGCCGAGGTAAACGCGATTGAAAAAAGTCACTTGCACTTATCTTTCTCCATTACTTTTGTCCCGAAAGCTTACCGATCCGTTGCGATCGAACGTTGCGTGGGGCGGGGGTGGGGGGGGGGGCGGGCGGTGGGGGGGGGGCGGGGGGCGGGGGGTACCTCGAGTCATATCGTTAACAGAAATTTCAATAGGACAATCGGGTCTCAAGTGGGCACCTTGGGGCCTCTCGAAATCGAACAGCTCGACGTTTGGCCCCGCGATCACGGGGGTGATCTGCCGATGATTTCGTACCGATCCGAGACGCACGCATACGTTATACCTCATGGCCTTTTGCAGGTAAGTATATAACGTGTGTGTGTGTGTGTGGATACGGGCGGCGCGAGAAAAAGAATTCCGTAACGGCTGACTCATCCGCCCTGCTGCTGCTGCTGCTGCTGCTGCTGTTGACTCTCGCGTATATATTATATACTTACGAACCACGTTCTGATTTCGTGGAATATTCCTCATACGTGGTGTGCGAGTGTGGGTGGTGCGTGTATTTGCACGTGCGATGCGTGTTTTTTTATATCTCAAATGACAATAAAATCGCGGTACTTGACTCAAAAGAAATCGGAGGTTCCAGAAGCACAAAGAGATTTTTAATTTCGTGGCAAAGATATGATCGATGGCGGCGAAGACGAGGAAGAAGAAGCCTGTGGTATATATAGATAGTGTATGTATAATGTTATTAAGGTCTAGGTATGACTATACCATATATATATATATATATATATATATATATATATATATATACCGTGCAGGTGGTTGTGCTGGTTTTTGTCGTCGTCGCGCGCGCTTCTTCTCTAATTTACTCGCTTTCGTACGGTACATATATTATATACTTACCTACTACTCCACTGTAAGTACACGCGTTTATATATTATACGACGATACAACTCTCGTCTACTATTACGGACGGAGAGAGCGCAGCCTTAGCAGTGGCTCCGTCACACAGTACTTATTATTAGCAATAAGTACGGTGCAGCCGATCGTGTACGCGCAGCTCGTATGCCAGTGCACATTTGATATTAATAAAGTATCAGTTTTTTCAGTTCAATACTGTTTGGTATATCTCTTGGGATCAATTGAACAACGGAAATCGGCTCAAACATATTATACTGATTTTTCGATTTTAAATGCATGAATGGTTAAAAAACGAATAGTACATATATTATTTGTATCCGGCCCACTTTTGAAGAACTCACGATAGTTGATGAAGACTTCACATCAGGGAAAAAATACAGATCGACAGCACTTTTTGCGATAAACATTAATGCAGATCCGATGCAGATCCTGCATTTTTAAACAATAACACGAACCGTGTAAAAACATTTCTTGGAAACTTCATGCAAGTTGTAGGATGTTGAGTATGCATACGTATTGTAGAGCGCCAAGAAGTTGTTGCGCTTTGCTGCATCTAACACTCGATGCCTTTAACCGCGCGGTAAAAGCCAAAGAGACTCAAGAGCTGAGCGTTTTGCGCGATTAACGTTATCGCTTGCGAAATTGCAACAGCTGCACTACTTTTCGTCGTGCTACGTAATATCGATTCGTATTTTTAGCCAGCCATGCTTACTTTACAAAAGCTTTGTTTTGTAGATGAGAGCAAAAAGAGCTCCGAGCGGGGGGCTGTAATAGACAATTTTTTATTTCATGCCCACGTGAGTAGTTCAGGTGTAGAATATCGCTTGGTGCAGTAGAAATATAGGACTCGTTACTCAAAATTTACCATCAAGTTTGTTTAGCTTTGAGTTTGAATATCGAAATGAAATAGCTGAATTACCAATCATATATAGAGAGATTCGTTGATTGCAGGAAAATTGAGAAAAATACTCTCTTAATCTGAGTAAGCGAGATGTCGGCTAATTTTGTCAGTTCGCTCGATTTTCAGTGCAAAACTGATTAAAATCTCGAGAGTCGATATTTTTTTTGTGTGAATTTTCACTGATTATAACTGTGAAATTTGATTGTCACTGGATAGAACAATAAAGATAATAATAAATGAACACTTTGAAGCAATAATTTTTCATTCATTAAAATTAACCGAGTATTTTACAACAATAAAATCTCTTGGACAACTTTGCAAACACTCCGCACAATTTTCTCTTCGCTCGATTTGAAAAAAGTGAGACAATTTGGGGTAATGGTTAAAGAAAAATAAAATAATTTTTCGTGGCCGAACGTACCACCGTAATCGGTATAGGAGTGGTTCTCGCCAGACGTAAGGTAATAAGAAACAGCAGCAGCATATCAGACAGAGATGCGTCACCACCGATGGTACTTTGTACATTATACCTATATGACGTTGACTCACTCCGAAACACGCATTACCCGTGTTCATTCAATACTTGCGAGACTCTTGAGAGTGTACGTTGTAAACGTATGACGCGCTTTCATATATATATTATATGAAAGAGTAAAATCCCCAACTACCACGTGTGCACGCGAGATGAAATTCTGATGACAGTGACTCGTATCGTGTGTATATGTACAAGACCAGCCTCCTTTCATTCTTCCTCCTTTGCTCTTTCGTTCCTTTCCCGTCGACGTGATCGAATAATAAGCCGAACAAGCGGAAGCGGAAGCTCTAGTACTCATGTATCTAATATATGGTCGCATACTTCGAACTCCGAGCGGCCAACCTCGACTTCATGCACTTGCAATACTTACCCATATTATATAGTTATTCGCGAGTCACTCTCTTGCGACGACGACTTGAATATAGTAAGTACTTATAAGTGGTGGTGTCTGTACAGCGGTGAATCGATTCGCTTATTGCAGGTCATGATAATATATTAAGTACCTATATATACTTATTTGTTGGAAAGTAAAAATCTTTTACAACAAGCACGGAACACATTTTTCTCTCCTGTCGCAGGATTTTGATACGCCTGAGGATCATTGCTTGAATGTCTCTGCATTAAATGAAACACCTACAATCTTTCGCTTCTACAGGGATATACAATTTTATACAGGGATATTAAACTCTTATGTGTCGAATGATTGCAAAAAAAATATTGCATCCCCTATCGATTTTTAACGATAGTTTCATGAATATCGATCACGAGACAGAGACTTTCGTCAATTCACGGAAATAGATCAGTTGGATAAAAACATCGTTGAAATCAATTATACCAGGCAGCCGTCACTTACTATTTCTTTCGTTGCTTGCATTACATAAGTATATATTCTGCCGTGTAATGGCTCAGTAGGTAGAGTGTCTGCCTGCTGATCTTGATGGCCGGGTTCGATTCCCACTACTCTGGGTAAAGATTTTTTCAAAAAATGAAAAAGTTTTTTCCCAGGGTAGAAATCGTTCTTGTACCTAACCCACTGTTCCTACCCTACCGATAAAAAAACCGCTTAATAAAACCGTGCTTATATACCGTATGGCATAATACAACAATG
>JAPYYV010016732.1:0-12455 GCA_030522625.1 Copidosoma aretas
GTTCAAGTGTTCACGCCTCGAAGTACACGCGATCAACCGCTAGGTGGTTGCCTATCCGCAAGCGCTTTAGTCACCTATAGTATATAAACGCGGCCGATCTCGTCTACCGAGATCGAATCAAAACAGTGGTATAACAGCAGAGTATACATTGAATAAACTCGAATAAAACCTCGGCCACTGTCTACTTTTATGAGCATTCCCTTTTTCCCTTCGGGAACTAGCGGACTCTCTCTCTCTCTCTCTTTCTCTGCAGTTTCTAACCAACGTCGGCACCAGCGATTCATCGCCCGGTTTCCAGCCTGGAGGGGGAGCTACATCTCAACGCCAGTCTTCGAAAAATCATCTGTAGTGGAGGCACTCCGAGGATTCCATTCTCCAGCAGACACACTAGCGGCAAATCCCAATAGCTCGGTGCGCATAACGGCTCAAGTCTACTCATCGTCTAGCAGTGAAGACAACGATTCAACGGAGACCACTACCACCAAAGCAGGTCAAGTGTATCTTGATTGGGTGAACTACCGGCTACGGTTGCTTACAGCTCTGTCTTGGCTCGATTCAACTACATTCAACTACGCAAATCTCGTCTCACGTTCAAAGTCGCCCAGCCGCAGAGGGCGCTTTTAACAACATATTTTTCTCAAAGTAAACAACAGTAGAGGTTAAATATATACAATGATTTTAATGAATGAATGTGTAAATATATTAATTCGTTTTCATCTTAAGAATCACTTTCACTACTTTCATCTAACATACTTTTAGTACTACTATCGTCAAGACTGTCATTGTCATCTATACTTTCATCAGCACTTCAATCCCTTCTTTCCCTGACACTGTTAACTTTTAAAATTTCATATTTCTCGTGTGCAGTTTCTATCAGCAGATTATTTCCGTCAACATCAGCAGCCTCTCTGCAAAATAATTTACTATTTTGTGACACTATCTATGAATTTATTATAAAAAATTATATCTGTATCCTAATACATATTTATGAGCAATAAATATATCACTTTTTTCAATAGTTCTGATATTTTTATCATAAATCTTGACTTATTCATGGAATTCCCTATTAAAATTGTAGTAAACTACGTAGCCTAATGAAACTAGCTGATCTAATCTTTTACTTAGCTCTACAGCAAAGTCTTCCATAAATAACTTATTTAGAAAGTTTATTTGTACTTTTATTTGCTTCTTGTATTTATCTGAGAAATATTCAGTATGCATAATACACTTTTTTATAACTAAATGTTTGAACCCATAATACATCGTTTTTTTAAACAAATTTTACCAGCATCTAACAAACACACGAGCATTCTAAATTATCTACGCATAGCCTTCTACATAATCCGAAAAAAAAAAATTGACATATAAATTTCTATTTTATAGCGTCTACTGTGAATAAGCTACACTTAGATATAACTATATGATGTATTTTTTTTTTCTCTTATAATGCTTAGAGCACGTTGAAGTACTAACTAGGATCATGCAATTACTTGTAAGGTAAGCATAGTTCATGTATAATGAGTTATTATCTTTTTTTAAATAATACGGTCTGTTTTCAGACTTACAACATAAATTTTTTCAAATGGTAATATTATATTGATTATGCATGTGTTGGATCTGTTTACCGACCTCCTCATGTATTTTTCGCATAAAACTTAATAATAAACAATGCCTTTTAAGATGTTTTTCCGGAAATTTGTTGATTGATATCGAAAAAAATTATTTGGCTTTCTCTTGGAGAAAGGTTTGTTATGGAGAGAATTTATCGTGTTAAATTTATAGAATATTGTGCCTACAAGGCAAAAATAAGTACTTTCGTCCCACTACGTGAAACAAAGATATCCCTGAAGGGGCACGTAAACTCGTATACAAACTACGGATGCATATAAAGAAGCCTCTGATCTCATGTTTTTACCCTCTGCGTTGCCTCTAAGTGTAAAATATACAATTCCTGGTAATCATTATCGATATACAGAACTCTGTAAAAAAATTTTGTTTGTGTGTGTTTGTAAGTGCCTGTGTGTGAGTGTATGTGTAAACATGTATAATTGTATGTGTGTACGTGTGTATCATCAGTCATATTTCAGGAGTCCTACGAACCAATTTTAATAATCCTTGGCTTTTATTACTTTGTCTTCAGATACTAATCATCCCTTGAAAAAAAAAAAAAATTTCATTATTATTTTTTCTTTGAATTATTAATTTTCAATAGTAGATATTAAAATAAAAAAATTTTTATGTAAAACTTTTTATGTACAATAGCCAGAAAAATAATGATAAGTAGGCGACAAGTAGATAATCTGCAATGTTTGGTCGTCTACCATATATGACTCCAGTAATTTCACGCACTTAGCCGTATTCTACTTGTCAAATATTTCCATTTTAAACCCTAATCAAACGGATTAAAAAAAAAGATCAATACACCATCTTGTGACGGCCACCATCATATATATTGTCCTCTATTTTTAACTGATATAGGTGCAACTTACTTTAATCATTCCGTTTGAAGAGCCATTTTATTCTAAACCTATATCGTGGAAGCTTCAAAGATGAACATCAGCCGCTATTATATATTGGCCGCCATTTTTAACTAATGAATGTGCAATCTATTTTATTTTATTCTGCTCAGAGAAATCTTTGTTTTATTCCACTTGGAGAGCTCTTGTATTTGATACCCTTGTTGCGGGGACTTTGGAGATATACATCAGCCGCCATTTTACCTCAGCCGCCATTTTAATACAAAATGGCAATAGGTATTTGAACTCTATTTTATTAAAAATTAATTTCAACTATTACATTAAAGTTTATACCTAATTTTAAAATAAAAATAAAAATTTTGAAAAATTTTGGTAATTTCGGTCGCCATATTGCTGCTGCCGACTTAAATTGCTCAAAGCTATAATAAATTATAGGTTATGTGACATGAGATTATCATAGAAAATTTTTTATTTGTTTTTAGTGAACTGTATTATGTGTTTTTTTTTCAATCGGCTCTATCTATGGTTTTGTGGGAATTTGGGGTGTTTTTTCTCCCCCCCCCCCCCCCCCCGTCGCGGAGGCGGGTATCACCTCTGCCGCCTTCCTATTCCAGCCCACTGTGCGGCGTAACCACAGTTGAATCATCGACTAATCAGAACACTTTTTGTATTTGTACCCCCTTTATTATCTAGAAGCACATTCGTATGTATAAAAGAGGGCTTTTATCTAAGATGAGCTCATTCTATTCTCGAGTAGAGGTCCGAATAAGAGTGAACTTAGATAACCGAAGTACTTAGTTTTTTTGAAGTGATTAGATCGCACGGCAGTTAATTATGGCTTCCACGCAACGGTTTAAAGATACTGCTAATGCTTTATTGCAAACATGTAGCAATGTGCAAAGACTCTGAAGGATAACCGAGACTGCTGCCTATATACAAAGATTTCTAAACTACGGGTACATTACTCTTCAAAGAGCTGATATTTTTAGTCAATAATAAAGTCTTACAGTACAAGACAAACAAAAACTTTAGGCTGCTACAGCTTTGACTAAAACAGTTGTATAACTACTTCGCGATCGCTTGAAAGTAGTAGAATCAGTGCGATTGTTTAAAAATGAACCATAAATTTTCCATCAGCCTCTAGTGATACTCAGGCAGAAGTTACCGTAGCAGCAGAAGTGTTTGAAAATAAGCCAAGTGCTTTTGGGCCCGATGTTTTAGGCACTGGTGTAGCTGCAAAGTAAAGAATTTCATCAATTCAGATGATGTTAACAGTGCCTTTAAAAACTGCATCAGACGTGCAGTGATTTTAAATTCAAAACATTTAGATCTCCACAAATTTTTGAACGAGGCTCAACAGCAGTTCATAAAGAAAGTCTAATCAACTCCCGAACAGCACCATAGCTTGAAGGTGAATACTATATTATCTGCCGAGTCTGTGATTGTTGACGATGGTGATGAAAACGCTGAAGTTAAGTGTGTCAACACAAAATCAAATGTAATTTACTCGACTACTGACTTAAGTAAGTGGTTGGGGCTCAACGTTCAGCAACAAATTGAAAGAGATGTCGCAGAATCCCAAGAGCAAAAATCTGGCTGGTCTTTGAGGTCTGTACTAAATATTGTCTTCAACAATAATAAATTTATTCCGATAAGAGGTAGTTGTTTCATCGACTTACCTGTTTATGTTAGAAATAAAATAGCATGTGGGAATGAGACGGATAATGATGACCAGTGCTTTAAATAGGCCATCCTGTCAGCTCAGTATCCAGCGCGACACAATGAGCAGCGCTTTTTAAATTATACTCGATACAAAAACGAACACAATTTTAAAACCATCGACTACACTGTTGACCCATCACAAATTGGAAAATTTAAAAACAGAACCATGTTTTAGTTATTATATACTTTTTGAAAAAGAAAGGTAATATCGTTGATATGTATCCTTGATATGTAACTGCACAGAAAAAGGATAAACATGAAAATTAACTTCTCATCGAAAGTTATTATGTTGATGAAGAATCTAAAGAAAAAGAAGAAAATAAAAATATAGAATATAAACAACACTACGTTTGGATACAAAATCTATCCCGCCTTATAAACAAACAGACGTCTTCTTACGATCATAAGTCATTTATATGTGATCGATGTTTGCACTTTTCTTGGAGTGCTGAAAAATAAGTAGCACATGAATCTGATTGCAAGAATGTTTATCAATGCAAGAGATCGCCTCCACGGAAGAACAACATCGATAATGTACTCTAGTTCAAACACTTTACACAAAAAGATCGAGTGCCTTACATAGTTTACGAAGATTCTGAATGCTCGTTGGAGCTTGTAAAAAGTGATCGCACCTATCAGCAGCATAAAGCATTTAGTATTGGATTTTTCATAAAATGCAGTTATGATGATAGCAAATCGCATTAAAAAAGCTACAGGCAAAGTGGAAAAGATGATGAAACGCCAGCGAAGTGGTTTGTTAAAAATCTCCACTTATTGGCATTGGAATTGCAAGAGTTACATTAAGATCTAAGATCTATGTTGAGCTTAAAACTCGGAGAAAGAGTAGAGTTTGACGGACGTCTTACGTGAAAATTAGTACCAAGAATATTTTCCCATGTGATCAGGTTATTTTTATTTAAAATTACGTGAATTGTTCTTAGATATGGCGGCCCTGCACACAATTCAAGTAAGCTAAACTATTAAGACTCTAAAGTGAATCCAGTTGTTTTCTACAACATGAATGTTTATGATTCTCTTCTATTTATAAAGGAGCTCTCTAAATGCTTTCCTGGACGAGTGCAGCTTATTTCGTAAACAGAAGAAAGATACATGTCTTTCACGAACTTCGTTAAGAAACTGACATCAACCTTCGCTTCATCGACTCCTTCAAATTCATTGCCTCGTATCTAGATAAACTATCATCATCTTGAGATGTTTCAGATTTTAGAGAGAGTATTTTCCGAGGATTAAAAATGCACGCATGATCAGATTAATATTGTTGAATAGAAAAGGAGTCTTCCCAGATAACTATATCTCTTATTTTTGGAAGCTCCAAGATGAAAGTCTTCCCTCGAAATATGAATTCTACAGCAGTTTGTATAAGTCTCATATATCTGACGAAGAGTACAAGCATGCTTAAAATGTTTGGAATGCATTTAACATCAAGACTCTTGGACAATATTCTGACTCATATCTGAAGACAGATGTTCTTCTACTGGCCAAAGTATTTGAGATCTTCAGAAATAATTGTCTTGAAACATATAAGTTGGACCCTGCGCTTTATTATACAACACCAGGCCTGACATGAGAGCTCATCTTAAAGTATACAAGGATGAATATTAAATACAGTATTTTTTCATTGTAGATGTTATTATTTTAATATTTTACAGGTTGAATTAAAATTATTGAGTGATATAGATATGGGTGCTCGTACAACGTGTTATACGTGGCAGAATCAGCCAATGCTATGATCGCTACGCTAAAGCTAATAACTTGTGTATGGAAGAAGGCTATCAACCCAATAAAGATGCGAAATATCTGATGCATTACGACTTCAACAATTTATATGGCTGGTCAATGACTTGATCACTACCTTACGGAGGTTTCTGGTGGACGCAGAATGTAAATCCTTTGGGTATTTTAAATGTTGTGGATGATGCTGAAATAGGTTGTATACTAAGTAGATCTTGAGTATCCTGAAGAAGTCCATGATACTTACAAAGACTTGCCGTTCTGTGCTTAGCACATAGCGCCTCCGGGATCAAAGCAGGATACGTTGCGCGACAAAACCCACTACGTGATTTACCATGGATCCCTGAAACTAGTTGCAAGTCATGGCCTCAAAATTACGAAATTTCATCGAGTACTTTGGTTCAATCAGAAACCTTGGCTAAAAGAGTACATAGATATTAATAGTGCTAAGCGTCAATACACAAAGAATGACTTTGAGAATATGCAATATAAGTTATTTAATAACGCGGTCTTTGGTAAAACGATGAAAAACGAGATAAAGCGAGTCGATGTAAAGCTTGTCAACAAGTAGGATGGACGATATAGTGCAGAAACATACATTGCATGATTAAATTTCTATAGCTGTGATATATTTGACGAGCAACTTGTAGCCATACAGTTCTCACAAATTGACATCTGCATTAAAAACCAATATATGATGGACTAAGTGTATTGGATCTGCCAAAGACACTTGTATATCAATTCCATTATGATTTCTTGAAAAGTAAAATAGATCAATACAAACTTTTGTATACGGACACAGATTGTCTTATACATAAGATAACAAGCAAAGAGTATTTATAATGTGATGCTTTGAAGTATCCAAGAATTCGACTCATTGAATTATCCTACTGACAATGAGCTCAAGTTACCTAGAGTCAATAAGAAGATTGTCGGTTTAATGAGGGATGAATGCAATAGGAATATTATGTTGGAATTTGTAGGATTGAGTAGCAAAAAGGCCAATGGTACCAAAAGAAACGTAGTAAAAGCCACGATAACTTTTCAAGACTAGATCGAGTGCTTACACAAAAAACCCAGCATGATTAAAGAGCAGAGAAACATCAGATCACGTCACCACAAGCTGTTTTCTGAAAAAGAAACCGAAATCGAGCTTAGTGCGCATGACGACAAGTGCTACCTGCTACTTGACCAAACAGATACCCTACCATGGGGTCACTACAGTATAATGGAGCTGGAAGCAGTTAACCAGAGAACAATCAATCAGGAAGCTGGAGAGGGGGTCGCCGTAGTAGAGCCACCGACAGTAGAGGGGGCAACCCTATATCAGGATGTATCACAGTCAGAAGAGCTCATTCTTTTTTCGAGCAGAGGTCCGCATAGGACTGAGCTCGATCAACAGAAGCCTCCAAGCGAGTCTGCATCACCTACGTCTTCACCGTGTAAACGGTCCAGGTGTACACAATATTAGTATAATTTATGAGAACGGGCACGCGTACACACACACACACACACACATACACACACACACACACACAATAGAGACAGATCCATGTATATGCTAATCATAGGTGTCGTTTGTTGCACATTGATCTTACTGAGCTCAATAAAATCGCATATAATGTCTTCCTGCCGACAAGAAGATTAAACGAGATGAAAGTGGATCAGCACTATATAGTGACTAAGCTAAGGAAGGTAAACACCAGATTTGGACCAAAAGTTATCGCCGAATTAGAGGAATCCAAATATTTTTGTAAAATAAACTATCTTCAGCTATCTTAGAAAACGAACAGTTCTTTAATGTATTATTTGAAGCAGTAAATAAGTTTAAATTGTTTGTTGCAAATGATGGAAATAATACAAAATCTTTTTACACCTAAGTTTGTAAATATAAATAAACAGTTTAGCTTTATATCTTGACTATTTATTGAATAATTCCTTATTACATTTTATAAATTACATTTAATTTTCTTATATTGTACTTCATAGTCAAATTTTTTCTATAATTTATTGTTGTTGATCCAACAATTATGGATACTGTCGAAGCCCAACCACTCGACAAAAACTTGATTGCTACGCCTTCGAAGAACCTTCTCCACAAGGTAAACGTCTGGATGCTTGGTTTTCTTCAGTTCCTGCTCGTAAAACCCTCCGAAAATGGGCTGATCTCGATAATCCTTGAGATAGTACGTCGTTCGATTTGTTGCGGCTACTCGTGTGATTGTAAAAATCTCTGTCGACCAGTTGGGTGTGTAGCCGTTCTTAAGTTCTTGTTTCGCAATGCTTACACGCACTTCATCGCTGACTTTGAATTTGGACTTTAATTTGATGCTGTCACGTTTGAATTCTTGTGATACTTTGACTTCAATATCTGCGACAAGGCATTACCAGTGGCTTGGTGTTTTTAATTGTTATATGATTAAGGCAATTTTTATAAAATGTGAGTCCACTTATAGTTGCCTTGTACACTGAACTCTTTACACATTGAATTTTTTAAAGTGCGATTAAATCGCTCGCATACAGAAGCTTTTAGATTTCTCTAGGTAGAGTACAAATTGATTTTATACTTTTGTATAAGACTTTGGAATTTTAAGTTGTAGAATTCTTTACAGCGATCAGCTTGTATGCTTATTGTTACTCTTCCTTTTTTCAAAATAGCTCTTATGGCTGCTGTAACGTCTTTACTAGATATTCTTTTAATGGGTACAGCCCATGCATACTTGGAGAAAACATCTATCATGGTAAGCAGGTACCTATGACCTTTATTCTCACGAGCATATGGTATCATTTCAAAAGTATCAGCTTGCTTAGTCTCCAAGCCACGAACATCACACTTTCTACGTAGATAATTGCGAGGAGCTGGCTTGTTAAGCTCTTCTAACACTGATTTTTATTTACGATGTATTATCGTTAGCGTCTGATGAGTGAATGTTAGCTTATTTATTCTTTTGCTTTTTTCTACGGCTCTGCATGTCATGTATAACTTGTCTGATCTTATAATTATTATTTATTTACCGATTGTGGGACGTTGTGTTGATTATGTTCAACTGCGCATTGTCGATCAGGACGGTGATTTCGTTAATTTTCGTTGAGAGGTTACAACAGTTAGGTTGCACATAAGACCATTATCTTCATGAGAATCGTATACAATTATGAAAGCTGTACAAGCAGCTTATCATGCACACCAGCGATCAGTAAACAACGAACAGTCAAACTGTCAACACATCAGCAGAAAAGACAGCTAACGCGTTGAAATGTGTAATTCCTAAAAAGTCTAGGATTAAAACAAAAGGCAGAACATAATTTGTGTGTCCTTATTCTGTTGTGTTAAACATGGAAGAGATTCAAACCATTCAGTGTCCTGTCACCTTTGACGAATCCATTGCGCACTGTCAGACCCATGCTCATCAACCATACGCATCCGCAACTTATAGTTATAGTGATGAGATCTGTACTTCAATTCATCATCAAGATTTATTACTGTTACCATCTCACAGTTACCTACACATTTACGTGAAGTCAGTTAAAGCAGATGGTAATACAGTACCGACGAATACTCAATTGGTTAATAACTAACCCGTTACTTATTTGAAGAATGAAAATTTTAAATAAACGCTATAGAGACGGATAAGTGTAAAAATGTAGGTCTGACAGCCCTCACAAAAAATTGGTAAACACACACTTGTTATCAAAACAGAATGAATCAGAATGCAGGTTGAAAAGAAAATCATGCTTTTAGTCTAACTAAGGATAAGTACTTTAACGTCGTGATACCTCTCAGTAGGATATTAGGTTATGCTGAAGACTATTGCAAAATTGTTGTTAATGTAAAACACGAATTTACACTTACAAGATCGAGGAATAACCTGAATACAGTTGTTTAACAAGGAATTCCCCCGGCTTATGGTGCCGCTAATGTAGTAGTCACTTGGAAAGAGCTTAAAATAGTAATATTAAAGGTTGATTGGTTCATGCCCTATGTTGTTATGTCAGATTCTAATAAAATTTGTCTGCTTAATTATTCACAAAAATATAAGTTTATATCTATGAGTTTCCAAACTTAGGAGCTCTATGAATATCTACTCTTACCCACAACATCAAAACATATATGGGCAGTTAAGACGTCCATTTAATTGGAAAAGCCGCGCTATGTTATACTAGCCTTCCAAACTAATCGCAAAAATCGACGTTGAGTCCTCCCCAAACTCTCGCTGCCTGGTTTCTTTCAGCGGAAGTCCTAGCCCTGCCGGATAGAAATCTTTATCTGAGGGCAGGTTATTTGCCTGGGCCCAGATGTTGAACGTCATCTGGAACTCGATGGGCGGGCTAGGGAGTCAAGGATTTTTTAATATGACTTTCGAGCTTCCGCTCGCACCTCTCCGTGAAAGAGTCCTCGGCAATTCTCGCTGCTGCTGTTCTGATATTGCGTGGCTTTTCGATGCCGAATAAGTTAGGTGCGTGAAAGAGCCTCCGTATACTGGCATTCCCGTTGCTACTCCGATCATGACCCCCACCGCGCGCACATACCTATTCAGACTGTTACCCTTACCTCGCTCATACCTACTCTCAAAGTTACATTTACCAGCGTACGCTTCAGAGTAGCAACTGGAAAGCTTGCATAAGGGGGGCTCTTTCGCACTCGCGCGTTACTTGTAACTCAGACGTTGCATGGACTGACGAGATTTTTCCGGGCCCCTCGGACGCCGCATAGGCTGACAAGCTATGCTCCTCGTCGCTGTTGACCGCTGCTGCTCATCGTCCACCAGTACTGCGGCTCAACCGGATGCTCCTTGACATCGTCACTGTCTACCGCTGCTACTCATGGTTATCGTTGTTGTCGTTAAAGATTTTTTTTGACGCCGCAAAGGCTGACCCTTTTTTTTCTGACACCGTAAAGGCTAATACTTTTTACGCCGAAAATGCTCATTTTTTTATGCCGAAAAGGCAAACAACCGGCTTTTTTAAGAGCCACAAATTTAAAACGTAAGACTATTACCTGTCGTGTCGACGTTTTATTAGCGGCTTTTTTTAGCGTTCCAAAATTTTCAACTTTTTTTTAACTTCGAAATTTTTTTTTTCTATTTCAAAATTTGAAATTTTATTTTGAAATTTGTAAGACATTTTCTTACGTTCAGATAAAAATTTTAGAACACCTAAAAAAATTTTCCTTCTGTTTGTGCTTGAACCTCGGCCCTCGGCGTGACAGTCAGGTAGGCTACCGATTGTGCCATCGAGGGTCTGGTACTCCTTTGCTCTAATAGTGCAGTATCTAAAAGAACACATTTTTTTTATGTAAAAATAAGAGTGAGCAACTTCTCTGGTCTCTCTTCAGGGTCTGCACTCTCAGCGGCCCAGGAGGGGTAAAAAAATTCACGCGCTGGAAGGAGTAAAAAATTTACGCTGGAGGGGGTCCACGTGCCAAGGGAGAGGGGGTCATAATCTGCTTGTCAAACTGCACGAGCTGGAGGGGGCCTGGGTGGGGTTAGGTGTTCCAGAACCAGCATGTCCTAGTACTGGCATAGCATACCTACTCTAACGTATATATATATATATATATATATATATATATATATATATATGTTATGATATCTAGTTGTATATAAAAACAGCTGAAGAAAAAAAATATATACAAACAATATACCTACAATGCATTGGCTTGATACTATTAAGTTTATTATGATGGAAAATTACGTTTGATCAAAAACAACTTCCCTAGAATACAATAACTACTTGGTGTTCTAAGAAGGTAAGCGAACTTTGTGCGAATAACAGCTACTCTTTGCAGTGACTTTTGTCTCATCACTTATACGTATAAATATAGGTTCTATTGTGCCATTATATCTTGCGAGGTAGCTTTATAAACTACAAATTATAATTCAACAGTCAGTCAACGCGTAGACAGCAGGATGAAAGGGACGCTGAAAGATTTTGGGTATAGACCCTCGGCAAAGGTGAATAAATCCAGGTCTAACAAAAGTAAATGTAAATTTGTTAATAAAGACAGTGCGCATGAATGTAAATGAAGTAAAGTCGATAAAGATGATTTTCTTGTTTCCAGTGAGAAAAAAAAAAATTTGTTTGCAATTAAAAAATAGTAGTATTATGCTTAGTAGAGAGGTATTTTGTGTAGTTGGTTATGGCTTACAGAATAAAATATCTGCAAAATTGGCAGCTTATCACTAATTTTCAATTACACACAGGCCTTCAAAGAACAGGTTATTTTTTTTCTTTTTAATTTATCAGTCGTATCCTAAGTATTTTTTTGCGCTGAATCCGAATCCGTTGGCCAAATTTCCCTATCACGTCAGGATTTTGGGCAATCCTAACCTAAAAGTGCCAAAAATCGTGTTTTTGCACTTTTGCGCGTTGAATATCTCAAAACTATGGACTGATAGGGCAAATCGGACAACGGGATCGTTTTCAGCATGCTAAAATCTACAGAAAATCATATCGAAAGCGTGAAATTTGAAAAAACTTTTTTTGTAATACTGAAAAGAAAAACTT
>JAPYYV010016733.1:0-11343 GCA_030522625.1 Copidosoma aretas
GACATCAGGTATATATAGGTACATTATGTACATAGGTATATTGGACGGCATAGAGAGTAGTTCGCTTTCCTGGTGTTGGCATGCGCTGGCATAGATTTTGTATCCCCTCTCCAGACATGCCCACAGCGAATACTCTCCTCCGGAGCTCAGCGAACCCCCTCCACTGGTCTCCGGCCGGAGCGCAAAATTATTTTTTTTAAAATCAATTTTAGGAGTACTTTTACACCTGAAAAATAAACGCCGTTTTACTGTGTTGTAGAGAAACATCTAAGGAACAAAAGCGCGTTCGAAAAATTACCCTATAATGGCCCAAAACTTTTTTATGGCCATTTTTTGGAAGGGCTTTTTTCGGGTTTTTTTTATATTACAAAAAAAGTTTCTAACCTCTTCTTGAAATTGGTGCATGTGTTTAGGTCTATAAAAGACACATTTTATTTCAATTTCATGACTTAATATTCAATACGACGTGCGTGTTATACAGTATAAAAAAAATGGCCAAAAACGCGGTATTTTGCAATTTATTCAAAACGGCTGGACTGATCGGGGCTCACAAAAACTGTTTCGATTCGTCTTTTTATTGCGCATTTTTTTCGTTTCTTGCCTTTTTTTTTTGTAATTTCTACGCTTTTCGCGCAAGTCGCAAAAAACCGATTTTTACGATTTTCACCATTTTTTTTACCCCCTGGCTGACCTCGGATTGGCTTTTAAACTTAGGGTGTTATTTCTGACACTATAATCTATCAAACAAATTTTTAAAATTTGAGTTATCAATTTTACTTTCGAAAAAGCTAATTATATCCGACTAACAAAGAGGAATGAGGTTAGCAGAGTATTCAAAATTTGAATCTCGCGCGGTGTGGTGGTGCGTTCGTACATGGCGTCCATATTCTCGATAAATCAATAAAGAGTCAGTTTCTTCATTAAGTATCTCAATAACATCCATGCTAACCTCTAACTTTTTAAGTATGAGGAGAAAGTTCGTGATCTTAGCTATAAGTCTGTTATTTTAATTTCATTGTCGTGAGTTTTTTGTTTATTCTATTTCTTTAGTTTTGGTAAGAGTTCATTAGCTTTCCATTCTTGATTGGCCTGTTAGTACAATTTTCGCAAAACTTTTTCGCCAAATTTTCGACGCAAATTTTGAGGTAGGTCCATTTCGACTTTAATAACAATCTCTCAAAATTTCATGGAGTTTGTGAGACTTTTCGTTTTACTGGCGAATCACCTTAAAAACCATCTCTTGCAGCAAGAAATTTCTCTGTTCCATGGTCCCTTACGATGAGAAGTTGGTAGGTACCATGTGACGGATTTGGTGGAACAGTAAAACGTCTTGCTGCCAGAGAAAGTCTTCAAAGGGCGAATAAGCGTATTCGAACACCAATAGAACTATTTACTTGGGCAAAGGAAGCTCTGACAAATATAACGAGTCGCTACTAGACGAACGAAGATTACGAAGAGAAGAAAATATTTTCAGAGCGCTTTCAAAAAGCAGTGACGATTAAAGGCACTTTTTAAAGTGCCATTGCATCATTCTAATCTCTCTTCAATAATTGGAAGTAAAGCAGTTATCATTACACAGGAGAAAAACTTTTGTTCAAATTTCCAAATAAGTAATGTTACACACTAAAATAATAAATACAAATTAATCAATTTTTGCTTATTTTTTATTTACTTAGATGTTTGTCATTAATCATTATTATTCAATTTCAATTAATTACGATGAAACTAAAGGCTTTGAGAACGTATCACATAAATAGTTTTATCTAGAATGACTTAAGGAATACCATTGTATATTTTTAACCGGTTTTTTTTCCACGTGCCGCGCTGCAATACTTTATTCTTTTCTTAAATCAAAAGAGGTTTCTCCATCAATTTCAAGACGGTTTTTTGTACTAAATTTGATGCAGAATACGATAAAAAAATCTAGAAAGTTTGTAAAACTTTTTAACATTGTTAGACATAGATTTTAAAATTTGAATTTCTGATAAAAATTTGAATGTGTTAATGTTTTTTACTAAAAATATTTTTTTCTTGAAATTGAGTCCTTTAGCTACAACAGTGTGGTTGGTGAAAATTTTGTAGCTCTTACAGATTCGGAGTTATAAATTGTTAAAAATGAGCCGCAAAGCCAAAAATCACACTTCATTATACAATTTTGAATGACAGGCTTTTAGTATATATACATATATATATATATATATATATATATATATATATATATATATATATATATAGATATATATGAAATATATATATATATATATATATATATATATATATATATATATATACATATATGCAATAAGCATTGCGTGTAGAATCGGTCTGTGTAGAACTGACCCCCTGTCTTTAGAATCACTTATATTATAGAAAATATATGGGAAGAAAAACCTGGGACAATTATCTTTTATTTTTCGATATGGAAACCATAAAAAACGGTTGAGCCAAAATGGAGATGGGTTAGTCTAAAAGTGTTCGGTTTGCAAAAGAATTGCTCATATGTACATTGTTGTTAACTACTAACCATTTTCATAATCACTGAAAAACGACAGCCATAGGGTAGCAAGGATTACTTGCTCAAACTACCAACGTATAAGTACTCAAGCAAATATTGAAAGAAAATAAAAAGTTGAGAGAAAAAAGGATGCATATTAAACACCAAAGATTCCACTAGAGTGTGCTGATGTATGTAGTAATACCGTTAGACACAACTTAATGAAATAAAGAGTTGAAATCGAAAAAAAACATCGTTTGATAACGCTGATTAACCTGGTCGCCAGCGCCGACTTCTTCGTCGCTGCGATTCTCGTGTACGCCCGCTGCGATATTCGGTGATTGGGCATCGAGCGCTAGCAATATGCTGCACAGTTTGTAGTCAAAACCTGCAGAAATCGAAGCAAATCAGCAAAAGACGCAAATATGCATGATGGTCGTCGACCTCCGAGCTTCTCAGTGGTTCTAATTTTCTTTTCATTTTTCTCTTTAATATCTCATCGACCGCTTTTTGAATGTGATTTATTACCGTGATTTGATTCCACGCGTCTTAAATAATTGGCACAATAGATTCTCTCGTTCAGTTTATAAGGATCGTAAGCCTAAGATAATCTCGAAAATAATTATATGTAAGTAAAAAATTTTGATTGTGCGTTATCCAATTATGGCGCACATGGGACATTTTTATTTCTTTGAAAATTTTTTTATAAGTATGAGGCTGCGTATAGCTGGGCTGTATTCAGAAATGATGTTTCGGTCATTGGTACCTACTGCCAACCCTACTCAACTAACCGAGCAAAACCAACCGCGTGTTCAGCGCACGTAAACATTGGTTGATAAGCACTTGATTTAAAACTGCTTAAAATACTCCAAAACTGTGCAAAATCTGCGTGATCTCTAAACAGTTGATTGACCGATGTTTACGTGCGTTGAACACACGGTCAGTTTAGCTCGATTACAGGGGTCCCAAACCCGGTACCCAAACGTATGCTAAAGTATACTATTTATAGTATTTTTTTTACGTGTATATACATATATATATATATATTTTTCATATTACAGTGCTATACGTCCGGCTCCTACTAAGGGCACTACTCAGGGTACTCAGGACTTGGGAGTGGGAGGGGATGAGGGATGGAAGGAGGTAGGGGGTGAATAACAACCGGTTCCGAATTCGCCAGGACGGTGGGTGGGGAAACCACTTGGGAAAAACCCATCCCGGAACGGTCCGGTGTATTGCCTGAGTCCTGACCGGGTGTCTACGTATAAACACCAGGACTAACTCCAAAACATCTGCCGCTCACGTTGTCCGTAACGTAAGAGAAACAGGCAATCGATGACCGAAGAAAAGCAGCGGAGACGAACCCTAGGCAAACGGCAAGACTCGAACCAAGTCCCACCCATGCCTGTCTATTGAACTTTGGTGATCGTCGAAACTGCAGCGCCACCGTGTCAGTCCAATGTGTGTATATATTATAGTGCTGTACGGCCAGTGCTAGCCTTAGTAGATAAGGCGCCCTTAAGCAAATTTTAGGTAAAAGCACCCTTTTAGCATTTTGAGCATTTCCAAGTACTTTAAAATATGAATAAAGTAACTCGATACAATAAATTAATAGATATATACAGTATTGTAATAGTAAATACTACAAAATAATGAAGCTTACATTTATTGAAATAATTTATTACGATAAGCATATATATATATAATATATATATATATATGACTGATTTCGCGCTAACCTTCCCAGATCGTGTACTGCGTTGGTACTCGAATTCGAAAACGAAATTGAATGTTACGAGGCACCATATCTACGTAAAATTTTGTGTCCTAACTGATGGAAAAGTTAATACAGGCATTAGAATCCGTTTTCATTGAAATATTGAGGGACAAAGGGTCGAAATGTCTTTCCGTCCCCCCGTCACAAACTTGATTTTCCAACTTTCGACCCTTGGTGTACTTACGTATACATCTCGGGCCCCAACTAAAGATGTGCGTCGAAAACTTTGATGTTTATCTACGAGTTGCCACCAATATCAAAGCGACACTCAGTCATTAAGTTGTCCAATGAAGTGGATACATTTTGTAACGAGTTTTCGTCTCGATAAATTGACCACTACGTCATTGGTTCAGAAAAAAAAGAGAAAGATTTTCGACCCGATCAAACGGTGGATTCTCATACTGCACACCGTAGGTAAGCAAACGCGAGTGACAGAGTCCGTATTCACTCAACGCTCAGTCGGCGGTGATCGTTTGTAACCTCAACTTACGCGATTATTAAAAGTTTCTGTCTTTTCTGTCCCCCTTCGTTCCGCAACGAGTGTAGCCTTTGAAAGTACAGGTTGGACATTTTCTGCAAGCATTTGTTGGTACTAAAAGTAATACGCACGTGAAAGAAATCAAAACTGTGTCTACGAGCTACACGAGATGTTTAAAGACGAAATGTCCTTGCCGTCCCCCTTCCGTCCCCCAATTCTTAACTTGTCTCTCATTTCGCTTATGTGCATCGGATCTTCACCAAATTTTTTTTCCAACTCTGTTGGGCTAAAATATTAGACACGTGTCTCGGCGATTGATCAAATTGGCCTTTTTTCACGAAATACGTCGGTAAACGGTGGTTCTACTTTTAACGCTAGTAGCAAAGTAGTACACTATTTTAGGTGGTCTCAACTTGACTTAAATGAATGCTTAAAGAGGATAGAATAGGATCTCTTGGCTATTGTTTGTTAACATTTTCTCTCATAACTTTTGAAATCGTTCGGTCTACCGGTCTACTAGGGGCATTAAGATACTAATCTATTCAAGAGTTTATAAGCTTTCGTTGGCTTACTTGTTCGTAAAGGTCTGATTTTTATTTCGTAGCTGTCTCAAAAATACAATGAGAATATATCAGTTTGAGGTGAATTGCCATGTATTCTGCTATCTGCAGAAAATTTTAAAATCTTCTTGAGATCTCTACGAAATAAAAAATAAGACCTTCATAAACGAGTAACCAAACGAAATCTTATAAACTCTTGAATAGATTAGTATCTTAGGAACCCTAGAAGACCAGACGATTTCAAAAGTTATGAGAGAAAATGTAAACAAATAATAGACAAGGGACGAGTGGCGGAACGACTTGATTTCACTAAATTGTTCCCAGAATTTTTTCTACTCAATATTTCGACTTGAAATTTTATACAGACGTTTTTAAGAGACAATTATGACGAAGTCATTTTTCACAATTTTTCAAGTCGCGTGGAATGCGCGAGAGGAACGGGCCGGGAGGGTTAGGTGCTCGAATATACGCGTAAAACGCCATACAGCGGCCGTCGGAGCCCGCGCAGAGAGGGGAAGGCGCCGCCGCGCGCGAGCCAACACTTGAGTCATTCTCGTTCCTGGCGCGTAGCAGAGCAGAGCAGAATAGAGCAGAGCTGAAATCGCCCACAACAAAACTTTGCCGGGGCCTCGCGCACTGAAAAGCCGCAGCCAGCCGCCGTAGCGTCCGAGGCAGCCGATCCGAGAACGAGCGGGGCAGGGAACGAAGGAGCCATGGTGCAGCTTCAGGTAACCTTGTCCGGGTCGGTGTCAAGAAAAAGTGCAGGTAGGCGTGTTGGGTGCGCGTGGAAGCGAGCGATTATCGCGGAGAGTCGCGTTAGCGAAAGTGCGAGTAGGAGTCGAAGCTAAGCGTCGTTTTGAGCCATTTTTGTTGTTGCATCGTCAGTAGTAGTTTCGCCATTGTTTGTCGTTATTGTTAAGGAGGCAACGCGTGAGTGCGAGTGGCTCGATTCGTCGTAGAGTGTCACGTGTCTCGGTTGTTTCCCTCAGGTGGGAAGCGGCTCGATCCGGACGAGTCGCCCGCGACCGGATTCCCTCTAGGTGAGAGTCGTCGTCGCCGCAGCGGAGCCAAGCAGTGTCATCGGCGTCGTGTAATTTTTGGGAGAGTTTAGTAGTCAAAATTCGTCGTATTTAGTGTGTCGGCGCTGAGCGTTTTCGTCGTTTTTCGCCGTCGGGTCGTATATCGTTTTGGGTAGTTCGGTTTTGGTGTGTTTTTAGTGCGAGGTACTCGGGACGGTCCCACGTCGTGGGGCTGGTAATTTGACCTCGTCACACAATAGAACAATACTATGTTAAAAAATTTTGTAATTTTAAAAATTAATTTCATATTTTTGTCGATTAAATCAATTGTGCTCTGTACATTTGTTGTTTATAATTTTCTCCGAAACAGCGGAGACAGTTATCGAATTTTGACTATAACTAATAAAAACCTTAAAACTCCACGAGTGACTCATAATTTTTTGGTGAGGATTTGTCAACAATCATGTGAATACTAGCGAGTTGAACAAAACAGTGCAGTTCGCAGCTGTATGACCCCAAGTTGATACCACTCGCTCTATCCTCCTTAAGTGAAACCCTATTATTTAAAAAAAGTTTGTTTTTTCGTGCGACCAATCAAAAGTTATAGCGGTTTAAATACGAACAACGGATTTTCATAAAATATCCACGAAATCTCATTTTTAACGATTTTAGTGTCTCTTCATAAAACAGCTGTAACTTTCGAACGGTAGCACCAAACTGAATAATCTTTTTTTAATCGATAGGGCTTGATCCCAGCTTCTATTTAAGCTATGTAAGAACACTTCAATCTCAAACACAGCTTACCGAGACGTTCCAAATGTGGACCTGTTTTTTTCAAAAATGGACTAAAATGAACCATTGTAAAATATCGTATATCTATCAAATGAAAAACTTTGTAGTAAAATCGCTTTAGGTATTTGTTGAGGATGATATTTGCAATACAAATACCGTAAACAAAAATTTTTTCAACCAACTTGAGTTTCAACAAATGTTGAAGTTGATCTGGGCAATTTAGGGCGGAATCAGCCATATATATTTATGTTTATATATATATATATATACATATATGTACGTACATACATATAAAATACAAAAAAATTTAATCCTGATCTGTCCACGAATCAGCAAAGTCGACCAAAGCGCTCACAGTTACCTGCTCAAGAGTTATGAGCACACCTATATTCAGCGAGCTAAAGTTTCGGAACACATCCCAAATTCTTGTAAGCAATATTGAAAGTACTCTTATTCGCTCCGAGAATAATCGCAGCACCCTCCGCTCGTGGTCAAAGCTGGCGTTCTGAAGGTACGCGATGGGACCTTTTAACACGTGCAAGAGAAAAACAAGTTTTTATAAAAAAGGACCATACTGTTTATAAAAATGATCTAAAAATAACTAATTTAGATAATTTTCAACGTTATCATACTATTTTGAGCAGTGATGGGTATGCATCGAATAGCATATAAAATCTATGTATTACTTTCCAATTCAGATGTTATAGAAGAGTATAAACTTAAAAACTCACTACTACCAGATATTATAGAACATAACTCTCTTTAAGTACAGAAGGCTGGATCGGCCGATTTCTTGATGCCAAAATCTGACTGCCCCCCGCTGTAGTATCCTCCAGCGGTCCCGAATGTGCCACCCCGAGTGCCACCCAACAGGGCGCGAAGTTCAAATTGGCTATATGGATGAAACCACAAAAATCCAGTAACCGAAATCTCAAGCTTTTTAACCCAGTAACCCGGGGGACAGCGAGTTAATGATATAATTAAATAAATCACTGATTAAATAACAAGATAACCTAATTCCCAAGCTTTTTTACCCAGTAACCCAGGGCACAGTGAGTGAATAATATAATTAAATAAATTACTGATTAAATAACAAGATAACCTAAATCACAAGCTTTTTAACTCAGTAACCGGTGGGCCAGCGAGTTAATATTATAATAAGTAAATAAATTATTATAAAAATAATAACATAACCTAAATCTCCAGCTTTTCAACCCAGTAACTCGGGGAATAGCGAGTTGATAGTATTTTACTTGAGCAAAATATTAAAATAGCAACGTCACCTACATTCCTAGCTTTTTTAATTCAAATAATATCACAATAACTCGCTGTCCCCTGGGTTACTCGGTCAAAAACCTTAGGATTTAGGTTATGTTGTTATTTAATCTTCAATTTATTTAATTATATTGTTAACTCGCTGTCCCCCGGGTTACTGGGTTGAATAGCTTGGGATTTAGGTTATGTTGTTATTCAACCAATAATTTATTTAATTATATTATTAACTCTCTGTCCCCCGGGTTACTGGGTTAAATAGCTTGGGAATTAGGTTATCTTGTTATTTAATCAGTAATTTATTTTATTATATCATTAACTCGCTGTCCCCTGGGTTACTGGGTTAAATAGCTTGGGATTTAGGTTATGTTGTTATTTGATCATTAATTTATTTAAATATTATATTAACTCGCTTACCCCCAGATTACTGGGTTAAATAGCTTGATATTTCGGTTACTGGGTTTTTGCGGTTTCATCCATATAGCCAATTTGAATTTCGTGCCCCGTTAGGTGGCACATTCGGGACCGCTGGACTATCCTCCCTCCCTCCTCCCGCAATATAGCAGGTCGCGATAGTTGAGTTACATTGTGTGATGGGTAACGATGTAAGAGTTACCATGTGAGATTGGTTATTTACTATCCAAATCGACGGTGTCGATAAATGAATCGAAGCTCCCAAGCCAGTGAACTCAGTTCATATACAGCAAAAGTAGTAATGGCATCCCGATGCAACGTTAGCCGAGTGGTGAGAGCCACCGGCTATAATTTTTTTCCCCAAACGATCGAATCTCGGAAATCTCGTGAGGAATTTACTAATAGGGTTGGATGTAAATAAATAAATTTTCAGTGCTGGAAAATAAAACGATCAACATTTTTATTCTCTTGGCTAATGCCAATAAAAAAAAGTAAAAATGTTTACGCATCAAAAGCAATTAATTTAATGTGTATCTTATAAAAATCAATTATTAACGATTTAAGCGTTAATTAAATGCATTAATCTACTTTTCCATTGGCATTACTCGATAAAAACCGAGGGGAAGGAGGCAGCTTCTTCCATCCATCGGGATGGGATACAGGGGTAAGGGAAATATTAAATATGAAGGAAAGTTAGTCAACATTTAGTTAGTTTTAGAAACAAGGATTAGTTTCAAGTGTACAAAAACAAATACAAGTCATGCATGCAAAGTCCAGTTGCCGACAAGATTAAAAAAGTAAATAAAAAAACAGCACTTACACAAGAAATGATGTGACGCACTCAAAGAACACAATAAATAATTTTTAATTAATATATAATCATATTCGCTGGTACGTAAAAATAATAAAATCACAAAATTCATGTGAGAAAAATAATTTATTAATGATCATTGACATATATATGTGTGCTCATTTTAAAGCATTATGACTATTTTTCGATGCATATTTAATACATAAATATGTTTGTGTATAGATGTTTTAATTTTTCGTATTATAAACAAATTATAATTGCTGTCAGTAGGAAGTCATTGATTTTTAAATAATAACTGTCGAAAGTTTCTAAATTAAAAATGATCACACATGTATATGTATGTCAATAATTATTAAAAATTATTTTTCTCACATGAATTTTGTGACTTCATTATTTTTACGTACCAACGAATATGATTATACAATAATTAAAAATTATTTATTGTATTCTTTGAGGAGTGCGTCACATCATTTCTTGTGTAAGTGCTGTATTTTTATTGAGTTTTTTTGAATCTTGTCGGCAACTGGACCTTACATGTATGACTTGTATTTGTTTTTGTACACTTTAAATTAACCCTTGTTTCTAAAACTAGCTAAATGGTGACTAACTTTCCTTCATATTTAATATTTCCCTTACCACTGTATCCCATCCCGATGGAAGAAGCTGCCACCTTCCCCTCGGTTTTTATCGAGTAATGCCAATGGAATAGTAGATCTATACATTTAAGTAACGCTTAAATCATTAATAATTGATTTTTATAAGATACACATCAAAGCAATTGCTTTTGATGCGTAAACATTTTTACTTTTTTTTTTATTGGCATTAGCCAAGAGAATAAAAATAATGTTGATCGTTTTATTTTCCAGCATTGGAAATTTATTTATTTACATCTAACCTTATTAGTAAATTCCTCACATGAAAAAAAAAAAAAAAAAAAAAAAAAACAGATTCGATCGTTTGGGGAAAAAAATTATAGCCGGTGGCTCTCACCACTCGGATAACGTTGCATTGGGAATATCGGGATACCATTAGGGATCATACCCAAATGCTGTGGACGATTTTTTCGACCCCTCTCTCCCGCGTGGACTTTGTGTAAATCAGAAATTTACCCCCCCCCCCCCCCCCCCCACCCCCACCGCCCCCCCCTCTTTTCTCTCCTTCCCCCACAACACTTAATAAACCACCCCCACAAAAAAAATACCGTTAGTCATAATAACTATTAATATGAATATTTAGTTTAGTTAAAAATATCTTTGACGTCCTCAACGAACGGAACTTCATCAGCTACCCAAGCTTTTGTTTCTGATAATGGGTATAGGAGAATTTTGAATTTTATAATCTTAGTAGCGCCGAGTAAAAGCGTATTCAGCAATTTCGATCGAAGAATGCCTCAATTAACAAAAGGCATAGTGGGATTTTAAAGAGAAGTGACTCTAAAAAAACAAAAATTTTTTGTATCTTAACTACTAGGTAAAAATAATTTAAAAGCTAATGTTTTGGAATAAAAAAAAGAGAGTTTTGCCATACGTAAACTTATTGCTTGGCCCCACCCTTCTCCAGCGATAACTCTTACATCATAACCCTGTATCACACACACTGTAAAAAATTTCAGTTGACTATTACTACATTACCCGAGCAGAAATTGTAGTTCGGCGGACTGGAGGACCTCTGTCGGTTGCCGAAGTACCGAAGGAGGGCCTACGGTGGCAGAGTGAGGGGGCAAACG
>JAPYYV010016734.1:2431-14284 GCA_030522625.1 Copidosoma aretas
TTCCGGAAGGCGTCGGCGAGGCCGAGGCGAGGGGACGCAGCGGGAGCTGCTCCGACTACCGTTCGGCGTGCGGCTTGGGCCTTTTCGACCTGATCGGCGCGCTTTCGTGACAGTACTCACTATGAGCTGTGTGTTAATTTAATTTCACCGACCATACTATACGATACGACGAAAAATACAAATCTCAAACCGTGAACTTTGTTTTTTTTGTCCGTTTCCCTCCGACTCGCAAAACCACCGGCGGCTGAATCGACGCGCACGAAACGCCGGCCGGCGCGCTTTCGCGGAATTCGCGCGCGGGCTGCATTAGCGCCTCGACGCTTGTCGCGCGTGCACCGTGAAAAAATGCGCCGCCGCCGCGGCGGTATACTCCTGGCAGGACCGCTCGTCGTCGCCTGCACCTGTCTCGCCGTCCACCAGAGCAGAGGGGCCTCGAGCATGGCCGGGATCCTGCACAGGCCCATCCGATCGCTGACGTACTTGGAGAACAGCAACATGGGCGTGAGTATTTCCCGATCCTCGAGATCTTCCGCAGCTCCGCGATACTCGTACCCATCCTCGTCGTTCCCGCAGATCTTCTTCGCCCTATCCGCGCCCCTCGGCGAGCCCTACCACGCCGTCTCGTTCTCGTACCTTTTCGAGGCCAGCTACGGCCTGCCCGTCAACTACACCCTCACGCTCCGGGACAATGCCACGACGGTATTGCCCGGCGAGTCGGGCGGACGCCGCGCGCGGAGGAGCATCGACCGCGCGACCGTCTACGCGGTTCTGGCCGGCAGGTTCGAGAGGTGAGCACCGTCTTTTTTTCATCGTTCCCCGCCCGCGGGTAAATTATTGTTCTGTATATCGCGCGGGCGTGTGGTAATGTCGATCGCGAATCATGCGCAACGACAAGAGACGAACACACTACGAGCACAGCAGGAGGGGGAAAAGAAAAAAGAGACGTAAATCCGTGCATCTTGTTTCACGAAAGCGCCGGTTTTCCGGGCCACGAGTGTCTCCTGCGATCGATCTGCGAAGCCTCGGAGCAGCCGCTCGAGCACAACGGACTGCTGGGGGACATCGTATTTGTCACCCTTTGAAATTGCGCGAAGCTGATAAATCCATGTGTATATACCTACATATATGTATACTTACCGATGCTCGGGAGAGTACGAAAATAAAAAAATTAAAAAAACGCCTCTTTCGGTGCAGGCCGTCGAGCTCGAGGACGGAGGACGATGTTCCGGAAGGCGTCGGCGAGGCCGAGGCGAGGGGACGCAGCGGGAGCTGCTCCGACTACCGTTCGGCGTGCGGCTTGGGCCTTTTCGAAGGCGTCGGCGAGGCCGAGGCGAGGGGACGCAGCGGGAGCTGCTCCGACTACCGTTCGGCGTGCGGCTTGGGCCTTTTCGACCTGATCGGCGTGTCCGCGTAGAAAGGAAGGATCCGGGATTTTGCGATCGAGGATTTTTTGGTTTGTAATTTCGAACCAGGGGAAGGATTTAATAAATTGCCCAATTTTTGAAGGATCAACGTAATCGTGCGAGCGACGAGTGTCTTACCCCCCGTTTCCCCAAACCTGTATACATACGTTCTTCCAGTCCGGCATAAATTATGCAAACATAGGGGGGGAGGTCTTTTCGCGAGGGCATCGATTTTTCAGCCGAAACGGCTACGCACCGGAGTTTTTCCGGGCAACACTCGGGTCCACGAATTTGCCTAATTGCCGCGTGAAAGCTCAGCGATGAGGGCGCCTATTGTACGGTGGAGACAGGGAGAGCGCCAAAGCTGATAGAGCTTTCACGTCGGTGGACGTTATCATCGTGGGCACTTCTCCAAGGGTCACTGCACCTTCCAGTGCGCTTACTGCCGCGGCAGCCTGAATACCCTGCGATGCTCTTCAACTTCGGACTCCATCGGTCGTTTGGAAATACGCGTGTACTCTTTTTGTACACGTGTGCGTGCGTGAAAGGGAAATGAGATTTCCTAAAAATGGTATCGCCTCGTACATATTTTTATAAATATAATAGTCAGGCATCTCGTGTGCATCGGGACGAAAATTGGCGATACGCGACGAGTAGACTTTACTGCAAGTAGACGAGAGATTTTTAATCATCGAAAGTGGTCGAATGTGCCCATCGAAACGCCTTTTCACTCCCAGAGAGAATCGCTGATGTATACACGTCGCGCCCAGCAAGGGCGGGGTTTAACATATAGGGGCTGTTTTCCTTTTCTTTTTTTTACAGGAATCTGTAAATCGACGCGCAAGTCGCCATCTTTAAGCGATTCGAGTTACCAAGTTTCTGGTCTCATCCTTACTGATCGATCAATAACTTTTGCGGATGCTTATTGCGTCGGTAACACGCGAGGAATACTCATATATTCCGGCATTTCGCACTTTGAACATTATAATTAAAACAAATCGTCATAATGATGACTAATGAGCCTCGGATTTTCGCGTCTCGCTCGCAACTCTGCACGACTGAACGATGGCCATCGTTCTTATTATGTCTCCCATTGTTGGCGCAAGTATCGCTCGAAACTGTCGCTGCTCGAGTTTTCCGAAAAATGCAAAAGATGTTCTTTCGACTCGCCTCGACCGCTTGGCTACTCCTGACCTGGCAAGTGTTTTCAAAGGGCGAGCGACCGAGGGAGCCCAAGAGCTTGCAGCGCATCGTTAATCGGCACGTCAGATCGCTGGATTTCCCAGCGGCCAGCGGCATGGGCGTAAGTGAGGAACGACCGGTGGTTTCGATAAAACAGCAAATCCCTCCACCCCCACGTATAATGTATTTATTAATCGAACCCCTGAAAAATCGGCCAGATCTTCTTCGCCCTGGCCGTACCGATCGACCTGCCCGACGCGTCGGTCTCGCTTTCGCTTTACTTCGAAGCCAACTACGGCCTGCCGCAATTCAACGAGTCATCCGACGTCGCGAACAGCACCAGCAGCACCAACGATCGGTTTGAAAAGCCAGGCGTCGACAGGCGCCTACTCTACGATGTCATCCAAAGCAAGCTCGAAAGGTATTGAAACAACACTTGAATCTTATTCTCGTCGCTCGGGGGGAGGCGCGTTTTTCGAATCGATGTATGTTTCTCAGGGTCGGTTACCCGGGCAGGGCCTGCCTGTCGCGCACGATATGCGAGGCTGTCGGCTTTCCGTTCGAGCGAAGCGGCCTGGTAGGCGACATTGTGCGCATCATTTTTACGTGAGTACGAATTGTGGTTTGAATTATCATGTAAAAGTATATCTGTAAATACGTAGTTCGAATGTACGTGACAATAGAGCTCTGTCGTTTCAGGCCCTCGTCGTCGCTCAAGGAACCCCTGCATCCCGAACTCGAGGAGGCCGAGCACGCACCGAACTGCTCGAGGTATCGGGAAGAGTGTCCCTTCAGTCTTCTCGATCTAATCAGTCACAGCTACGAGTCCCCGTGAAATCGTTACCAACGGGTCACTAAGCTATACATAAATCAACATTTCGCCAGCTCTATACACATTGTGCGTGGAAATTAGAAATTGTATTTATTCTTTGCGTGCGATAAGAAAATTCATATGTACAGCTGGATTTATGTACAAAGTTGCGAAGCGTGCAGCGCTGCAGGAAGATCTCGGTACGCAGTCCGGAGGACTAGCTCGAGCCGAACCAGTCGCTGCCCATGGCGCCGAAAAACGCAGCGGCTCCGGATTTGATCGTCGAGCCGGTCGAGTCGCTCTTCGCCTGATCCTTACTCGCCTGTTTCCTCGTCTGCTGTGAATCGTTACGTTATTGTGTTTTAGTCTCGAGCGAGTGTTTGTTGGTTAAAATTGCGTACGCTATTCAATTAGTCAATGCCACAGTCCAAAAAAAAAAGCGGGATTATTTCAAACTATAAAATCATGAATCCTCAGAACGCTTGAAAAATAAAATCACGCAATGATTTCAAATAAAGTTAACGCAAGTCAGAGCTGCATGCGAGTTGAAAAATATTGCGGCGGTAAATCTTTTTAGCAATCGAAGCACACACATACGCACACAACTGATGCATCTTACCGAATTCGATTTCAAACATTCTTTTTACTCTTACAGAGGTGGAAAAGAGGAAGCAAGAAGTAAGTACACGGTCCGCCGAGAGCGAGAATCAATCGTCGAAAAGATGAACGGTTAATTGTGTGAATAAAAAAGTTAGGTCGAAGAATGAAAGTCACTTCATTGTAGATACGCGTAGATTCGCATACCTGAGCTTTTTCCGAGAGTGGTGCCAGGAGCGGAGCGGACGTGTTTGTAACCGGTGCCGTTACGGCCAGGGGAGGGAACCAGGGACATCCCGAGCAGAGGGCCAGCACTCCGGGGGGATCCTTGACGGCCAGCTTCAGGCTTTCGCTGTGATCGTTTATCTTGGCGCCCAGTACGGAGTGCAGTTGCTCCATGTGCGGCACTAAATTTCCAAATATCAGCTGAAACGTCGATGATAACAATTAATTATTATTTTTACTCACTCATTACCATACTATCGTTAAACAGAATTTGTTCTTACCAAGGTTCTTCGCACGCTTTTTTTCACGTTGGCATTTATAAACGGGTAAAAGACATCAAGATCGAACGGGTCAATTTTCGACGTGATGCTGTTGCAGACTTGATTCGATTTTTCAACGAGTAATTTGCTGTCTCGAGGAACCATCAGTAAACTTAAGTACTTTACGTCGAACAGTATTTGCATCGCTTGTTTTTGCCGGATGCTTGGATTAACGCAAAGTTTATCGTAGTAATCCAACAGCTCAGCTGCTATGTTATTTATTATTTCGTTCAAGGTGGTCCTGAGAAAAATAATAACGATTCAGAATCGTTAGAAATAATTTTTTCTTAAAAGTGAGAAACTAGAAAATTTTACCGAGGCACTGTATGTGGTATGATTTTATTTAAGTCTTGACATATCGAAGCCAAAAACTTCTGCAGATGAACGCCCGATTGGTGCGGTACCAATATTTCCGACTTTATTATTTTGCCTTCTTCTGCTTCTTCCTCAATCATGACTTTTTCCCAATCAGCTATGACTACGTGGGTGTACAGATCGTTGGCCGTTTCGTTAAGTAAGCAAACGCTTCGATGACGAGATATATTTTTATCAAAACACTTGACCCAAACAGACCACATGGACACACTATCGAGCTTGAGTTTATCACAAATTTCGTGCCATTTTGCATTAGTCAGCGTCAGACCGCTCGATCTGGACATGGTGAAGCATTCTTTAAAATGGATACACAAAATTGGCACGGCTTGAAGGAACCTCGCAGCCAGAAGAGCGTTGACATCTTGCTTTCCAACTTTTGGATTTTCTATTGTGAATTCATGTCTTAGAAATATAACGAAATCATCGATGAATTCGGTGCTAATTTTTCGTAAATATTCTTGAATTTCGGTTCGATCGCAAAATTTATTTGTCGTCAAATAAATATCAGATACAAGCGAGTCGTTATTTAGTTTGACCGTTTGTTCCCATTCATACAGATATAGCTTCAAATGAGATAACATTTCAGAGAGATCACTCTCAAAACTGTTACACAACTTCAGTAAGTTGGGAGAAAAAGCTCTTGCTTTCATTAACAAAGATCGCTTGGCATCCGCATTTGCGCCTTTCATTAAATTTTGCGGTATATCTGTTGGCTCATCTTTCCAAACGTACCACCTCAAGTCATTTTCTGCATAACGGCATGTCTCAGATGTTACCTCGGCAAATAACTTTGATACATTATTTTTTAAATTATCGAAACATAAACTCAATTTGTTGTTCAAAATTTCTGTTGAAAAAACATTTTAAATTTACTTCTTGATAGTTAAAAATTAAGTGATTTAACTTACTAGCGGAAAAATTTAACTACCTTTTACTCTTTCCGTCAGTAATGGCTGAAAAAACTCTAACCAGAAATCAATACGAGGTAAGGAAAACGTTTCCCACACATTCTCCCAATTTTTAGGAACACTCACAGCAAGACATTCTTCTCTAATACTGTAGACTCCTTTAATTGATGTTATTAAATCAAATAACTTTTTAACTTCTGTTGAGATCAACTGTTTGATCCATTCGAACCAAGTCTTTGTGTTTTCTTGAATACTGTGTACTGGAATCTTTTCTAAGTTATATTCGTTAAAGGGCTTGTAGTTTTTTGTAACAAGAGGTAAAAATTCCTTCATTAATTCTTCATCGGAATCTAAGTTAGATAGAAGAGAAATAGCTTCTTTATCTTTAATATCATTAATGTAGTGTGAAACCAGTCCACTATGAAAATCTCCAAACCCTGAAAAATATAACTTATAGTTATTTCTTCCTAAAACAGAAAATACCTGTTTTCTGAAATACTTACTTATAAAACAATAACTTATGAGTGGAATGGTTTTCATTAAAATACTTAAGCTTAGCTTGATTTTATTTTTTACATTGAAATTGCTGTCTGAAGTAACCAGTGTTTTGATTGTCTGACTTCTCAAAAATATTAACTTATTTAACAATTCACGTGAATTCGATCCATCCAAAAGTACCAAGGCTGAAAGACTATTAGCAGCAGTCTGGAACGCAAATAGATGAATAAATAGGAAAAGACCAATGAATACATAAAAAAGAGATATGGTTATTGGAATGAAGAAAAAAAAACAAAGGTTTACAGCTAACCTCAGTTGAAAGTTCTATAGATTGCAAGGATTCAATGCAGAAATTATTTATTAAATTTTTGAACTGATTGATAATACTCCATTGCTTTGAGACTATGGGATATTTGGTCGCCAGATCATCCCCCACTTCAAATGTTAAACTGTAGTTGATATGCTGAGCCAGTAAAAACAATTGGGTTGCAAGTAAAAAATCTTTGTAATCGATGGCTGACCAGATTAGCTCTGGAATATCCATTAAAATTTTTATTTGCATAACCACAGAATCAGAAATAATACTCGTTTCTCTGGAAGAATGTATAGATATGACGTGCTTTTTGCAAAAGATCCTGTTGCTCAAAGTAGTAGTAGTTTCAAAAAATGTATGAGACATACTGTGGAATGCTTCTTGGCTGAACATCCATTTTGAATCCTATGAGATATTTTTCTTGTAGATTCGAAAATTGTTCCTCAACATTCTGAATCTTGGCAATGACTGCTTCTGAAGTCTGCTGCATCTCGGCGATCGTATCCGCAGCCTGGATCAGGTCTCGATACCTTTCCCTGTTCGACAGGTGTAAAAAAAGCAGGAGATAAAAATGAGTTTGAAAGACAGTGCAGGATGTTGGTAAAAGGATTTTAAAATTTGTCTTACCCAACCAGCGTTCGTAATTCGATTTTCTTCTTTTCGCATTCTTGTTGCGCTTGCTTCTGAATGATCTCAATTTCTTTAATAGTATGCTTCTCAAACAACTTTTGAACGTCAAGATCTATGCCTGCTACTTTGTTGATGGTAGACATTGTTTATTGATGTGCTACGTTGTGCACCAAGTACTGTTGTACTATTCCTGAATTTCTGATACACTGCAATACACTAGGACTACACTAATATTTATACTTTATACTTTATTTGACATATTTGGCATAATTGCACGACAAAGGCAGTTTTGGAGTTAGGTTTGACTGTGCATGCAGCGCTGCACGCATATATTATCTGTCGACTGCTACTAATATATATAGATATGTAAACAATAATAAAATTAAAGGGCCGTATATATATATATATATATGCAAGCAAACACTAAGGTAAGGTTAGTTGATTAGTAATTATATTATCTAATCTTCTGTTAACAATTGAAGAATTGACAGTGAAACAAACCAAAGCGTGTCTGCTTGACAATACAAATTATAACTCAAACAACGAGAAACCCAGATCGTGTCAAGTGAAATATGTACACTATAGCATTGACGACACTATCTCGCTGGAAGAATAAATTGAGAAAGCGCGACGCGCCGAGAGAAAACCTGAAATTCATCTGACGCGAAGCAAGACATCTGATTGCTGCATCTTTCTTTGCCTACTGTATCAGTTCCATTATATGCGAGAGAGGTCCGAGTGTGCTGCGTGAAAGTATAGTCAAGTGTGTAGTGATCGTGATGATGATGATGATGATGATGATGATGCTGGGCGTCTCAAGGAAGCGGAGGAGGGCGTCCAAAAGATAACGCGGACGCGTCGGTGCTGCGAGGCCTGCGAGCTGGGCTCTACTCTCTGTACACTGGCAGTGTACAGTTTGCCATTATCAACTGCAGTTGCGTGCGCTGCGCGAAAAAATAAACCTCGGCTCGTTCGGAGCACACTGCACATCACGGATGTGGTAAAATATAAAGAGTACAGCATCCAACAGTCGTTTCTCAACGGAGTTTCTCTCTCCTAGTGTTGTCATCGTCGGGGCACCTGCACTGCCTGCTCAGGACAATCCGGGCTTACTCTGTATAAAATATAGTGTTCAGGGCCAACCACCAACAGAGGTGGATACATGATATATACACATACACTTTTGGACCCATCAAGGTGTCAAGTAGGTACCAGGAAGTGTATATTATACCTATAATAGCCGCTGCTGTGCGGGGGAGTAGCTAGTATCTCCGGTGGCTGGCTGCTCCTGCACTGCATCATCAGCTGCCTGGTGCGAGCGAGAGCGCGCAAGGTGGCAGATTGCAGCAGCAGCAGCCAGGTACATAAGTACTGCATATAGAATATATATAAGAGGTGCCAGTGCGATGAACGCCACGGTCACCGCGATGGTCGGCAACGCCGGGAACAACGGTAGACTGGGCGGCGGTGTTCCTGCCCACCATCATCACTCGCACCACCAGCAGCAGCAGCAGCAGCAGCAGGACCAGGGCCCACGGTGCGTGACCATCTACAAGAGCGAGACCGGTTTCGGGTTCAACGTGCGCGGCCAGGTGAGCGAGGGCGGCCAGCTGCGCAGCATCAACGGCGAGCTCTACGCTCCCCTGCAGCACGTGAGCGCGGTCCTGCCGCACGGGGCTGCGGAGAAGGCCGGGGTGCGCAAGGGCGACCGGATCCTCGAGGTGTGAGTACCCGTCGTCGCAGTCGTCGCTATTATACTTGCCGCGACCTGCGACTCTCTCTCTCTCTCTCTCTTCTCTGTGTGTAAATTAAAGTCATTATATATTACGATCGAGCGCTGCACTGTTGTACTCTCTGATGAAAAATATCAATCATCATCATCATCATCTTCATCATCATCATCAGGGTCTGTTGTGCATTTCGGAGCAAGCAGTCCCATGTACTTATAACGCGTAATGGGTGCATGCCCCCTATTGTATGTTGACAATGACCCCAGACTGCAGGAAGACGGCATCAGTCCTGCTCCATCATTAAGCTGGCGACTTAAAAATTTTGCAACCCTTAAACCAAAGTATAAGTACATGATAACTGTTGCAAGCTGCTGATAACGTTGGTTCCTGGTATCTTTTGCATTACATATACCATACCCTCCTCCTTCGTCCCGTCCGTTTCTCTTTTGCGCGCGCGCTCCTTTGCCCGATGTGTGCAACTAATATACGTATACTTACTTATGCTCTGCACCAGCTCGAGGTTTCCTTTCTTCCTTTCTTTCTTTCTCGCTGCGGCGATTCTATTTTGCTGCGAGGCGGCAATTAAGGGGGATATGAGCCTCAAAGGTCGGTGCAGTGCAGGGCATGATGAATGTATACCTATCCTACTTACATTGTCCGCAAGAGGAGAGCGAAAGAAAGAGTCTGTGCAGACTCTCTCTCTCTCTCTCCGTAGTACACGGGATATGTTGTATATAAGATGCATGAATATTCATCTCGCAAATTGAACCTGCCCTTCTTCGCGTGTTTCATCTCTTCGTCTGATGGGAGTCTTATCTGTCTCTCTCTCTCTCTCTCTCTCTCTCTCTCTCTCTCTCTCCCTCCCTCTCTCCCCCTCCCCCCCCCCCTCCCTCCCCCCTCCCCCCCCCCCCCCTCCCCTCCTGCTCTACTGTACGAAATGAGCTTTCTGATCTGATTGATGCGGGATGAAATTGAAAAATACGCGCTGCCGATCGATAATCCGGTGGAATTCCAGAGAAAATTATCGGAGACTGAAACGATAAATAAGAGCAAAAAACTCGATTCCGGGGGGAAACAGTGACGATTTATTTTCCGAGACAACTACAGAAAATAAATATCCATTCGAGTAGTTTCTTTATTCGTAGTAGAGACAAAAGGTTAGCGAAAATCAAAGCTCATCCGTTGATTGTATACAACGTGTTGCAGAATGACGGACGAAATTCGTTTCCGACCACGAAGGACATTGGTATTCGCTGGCGGAGATGTCCGCACGGATCTAAATTATTCGGCGCTCAAACAGCTCGATGAGACAATACGATTTGGCTATTTCAATGAGCAATCCACTGTTTTCCGGGCCATGTGCGTTTGACGCGAAATGATAAAAGATATTTTCCTCCAAACAGACATTGTGAGTTTAGCTGGCATATGTAACAATGATCAACGCTGCAAGTCGAGCTTGAAAACCCGAATCATCGGTTCGCCAGATAAAAGCTGAATCACCCATCATACACAACGCCTGCGCGCTTGCTCTGAATTCCGATTGTTGCTGGAATAAAAGAACTTATTAAATTAGCACCGTACTTGTGATTTTATGATTTTTTTTAAAAGTCTTTCGAGCTCGTACTTACGTTATTCGTTGGTAATAATTCACAAAATGACAATCATTTTGTTCATTCATTGTTTGATCGATCATTCAATACATGTACAATCAACGGTTGTGTCGACGGAGAATTCCGAAGTGTAAAAACCTGTACGGGACGACAGCTTCGTGTGAATAGCAAGTCGCGAGTACTTATTAGGTAACTGCCGTATAGGTGGCTTAACGGTTAACTGTATGTATATAAAAGGATTCAACGGATTGAAAAATTTTATATTCCACGACGATGCTGCGTGCTTGTTCAAGACTCGAAATAACATGCAATCCAAACGGGATTCCCGCTTCGTTCTAAATAAAAAAATCACCTTACACTTGAGAAAAAAATAAATTCTGTTTTCCCACTCAGCTGTGAATCTGTATATAGGTATAGATAGAAAGATAGACCGATACATATCGGTATACATTGTGGACAGACCAAAGCGTTGCGGTGTGTAGCTGATGATGATGATGATGATGATGATGATGATGATGATGACGGTCAAGGAGGATCGATAAGACGCAAGCACGTGTTGAAACAGATTCTTCTCTCGCGCGGCTTTTCCCTTTTTTTTATTTTCCTCGTGCCGCCTTCGTCGATTGTTTACAAATTGCACATTATAAGTGCAACAATACAAGTGCGATTAAATATTATGCTTTTCATATCATCATTAAACAATCAATCGTCTTTTAAGTATACACGAGGCGAGCAACGAAAGAGTTAAGAAACAATAAATAAACAAAAATTGTTCGGGATCGTATCGATCGATTAAAAGTGCATGTTGCGTCGAAAAAAAATGTTTGGTATCAAGGCCAGTTTCGTCAATGCCAGACGTCGTCCGCGAGTCCGCGAGATTTCCGAAGACTCGCAAAAAAAAGTTATAGGGCTTCGAGCGGAGAAGAGTCGAACAATGTAATATTTTTTCCACATCCACGCACGTACAACAAGCCGTACATACTTACGTACACTTACACAGCATGTGCAGCCGAGACTCATAATATGATGCACAAATAAGCCGGTCGGTCGCTGCACGTGTCCGCGTCGAGCCAAGGTCGCGCGCCCCGACTGCAGCTTCTTATTCCCATTCGCTGTGGGCATGTCTCCCCGCACGCCATCTGCAGGACAAATTTGCCGAATAAACCTGGTTAAATTTGTATTGTGCCTATGAGACATCACAACAAAATCTACGATAGTAATAATAATTAGCGTGTGCGCGAAAAAAGAGCT
>JAPYYV010016735.1:0-17418 GCA_030522625.1 Copidosoma aretas
AAAAAGCTACGATTTTCGCCCAAAAACGTTCCGAAAAACCTTAACCAATTCTGGAGAGTAGGGGGTCTCCGAGTTGCAAAGAATGCCCCATATATATATTTGTATATACATAATTTTAAAATACATAATTTCTTAGCGCTTATTTAAAATTACTACATAATTTCAAGTAATAATAACAAATAAAGTTAAAATATATGTATGATAAGTTGTGATCACCAGTTTTTTTTATATTTTATAAAATGCATCAATATTAGACGCGATTTTCTTTTATATTTTATAAAATGGATCATTATTAGACTATAAGATTTATACATTGGCTTGAAAATTTGATTTTTATACTCGTACAAGACAACAAAATTAGTCAAATGGTATAGTACACAAAACTAGTCAGCTGTATTTATTCATCGTTTTATTTATTACAAAATTTTATCATTAAAACTATATGTATACTTATTGTAAAGATTAAATAGATCACTTGACACGTAAAAATCACCTACTGATTTAAATATTATCAAACCCAGTTTTTGTTATTCATTTTTAAGATATATTAAGTGTTTTGATTTTCACTTTGCCAATATCATGAAAAAATTCTGAAATGTTATCGCTTAATAAGCGCAAATTTATAAGTAGTTAAAACCTTTTTTTTATACGACAAAAAAAGAGTACCCAATTGTATCTGCAATATTAATGATCCTTCCAATATTATGTATGTATTCATAATTATTTTTAGCTTGCATACCGGTCAGAGTAAATTATAATGATCATGAAAGTGATAATTTTTTTTTAAAGCTTGGATCCAAGTCCAAAGATTAGCTATATTCGTACGTTTTTCATACTAGATGATAAGTGTTTATTTGACTCGTCTATTTTTGTATGTATGTATGTATATAAATATATATATATTTATAAATTTATTTATGTATTGTATATTTAGGCGAATGCATGAAAATATTCGAACATAAAGGCTGGCGCGTGAAGCGCAAAGGAGGCATAGCCTCTGTAGAATATATGTACATCCACTTATACACAGTTGTAAGTATTTATTTTTTTGCTCCATACGACGCTGCCCCTTAAAGCTACCCGTAATTAACAAGATTTATTATTATAATTTTAAGTAATCTGAAAGATAGTTATTCGTGGTTCGCCACCTTCCCCTCGCCCCCTGCTCACTCCTCCCAATTTTGCTTATTTTCTCCGATTTTTACGTTAAAACATTTTTTTCTCACTTCTAAGAGTCTCTCAGCCCCTGCACCCCCTTGAATTTATATAATTTGGTTATTTTATATCTTGTACCATTACACAGTCCATCATTTATATTTCATAATCGTATTTATATCACTATAGCTCTACTTGTTAACTTTAATTTATGCGGCAGAATACCTCCTCAAATATTATTAAGTACGTCTGTGGGAAAATTAGTAAAAATATCATCATCATCAGGTTTATCAACACCTCTACAATAGCCTTGTCTATACTACAATATGTTATAATATTTCTTACTGTATTATTTAAAATTATATGATTTAAGAAAAATGTGTATTCTTTATAAGTTACGAATGTTGCGCTATTTTATGGTAAATTTCTAAATATTTCTGACTGTTTTTGAACATACGTCGGTTGTTATATAATTACAAGGATATCACAAGTTTTTGCTTGTCTATCGGCAATTCTTAACAATAGGTTTGTAAAACTTTTGTCAATTAGTCCCATAGTCATTTGTAATTTAAAAATATTAAACAATGCCCATAAATATGAAGATTAAGATGTTTTAGAAATTATTATACAATTGCTACAATTTTTAATTACCAGTAGAAACTATTGAAGAACTCCACCAACAATTATTAATTTATTTCTAAAAGGTTTACAACTGTTTCAGCAAATATTGTAAAATAAAATCAACAATATCTCATTCTTTTGTTGTTATCGTGTAACGTATATCCTACAAAAACAAATTCAATTCTAAATTTTTCTTATCATTTCTAAACTATATTATAGAACTTTTAATTTTATTGAAGGCTAACGGCAATAAATAAGTCCTGTGACTTGTCATACCTCTGAAAAGTAATGTTGTTGCAATGCCTGTCCATGCTGATGATGTAATTTTATGTTGTTTAGAAAGAAAGCAATAGTTATCATAAGTACACGTGAAGCACGACAAAAACAAATTGGTTCTTTTTTAAACTTTAAAAAATAGACGTAGTCCATAAGAAAGCAGTACTGTAATTATTTAAAAATTTTGTACTAACATTTTTCCGTGAAATACGATAACAATATTTGTATAATTTTTAGGTCAGTTTGTCTCCTAATTTTTGGGTTTTGAAAATCAAAATAAATCTTTTGAAGTAGATATCACATTTTTTCAAATCATATTTTCGAAAAAGTATGTCTCAATATTGAATTTTTATTGGATCGATGCAGCCGCTAGAGTGTGCAGAAATTGAAAATACACAATTTATATGTTCTACTTGTTTCGTAATAAGAAAAAAAATGTTAAGGAATTTTGGTTTATTCTTAGAGTTGCTGATTACAAATCCAGTGTTTAATTGACAAAACTCAGAATGGAAGATCCAATACAGACGCATAAGATTTCAAAATTATAGATTTTGCTTGCTAAAAAATACAATTGTTTTTACGTATAATTTCAAGGAAAAAATGTCTTTTGCAAAATTTTTATAGATATTACGGTTTCTGATAAGAAAATTCATGAAGCTTCAGAACATTTTGGCCCGTCAAAATAGTGAAATAGGATTTGATATAAAGTATGGCAGCCTACTTTCCAAAAATTGACAAAAATTGCCAATTACAATAAATAATTGTAGTCTACGTAATATGTTTAGTAAAAGGTATGTTCCACAAAATTTTCGTAGATAGCACTATTTTCGAGGAAAAAGTTTATGAAATTCGAGAACTCTTTGGTCCGATATAATTATAAAAAAATTTTTGATAAGAATTATCGCCCTTTTATCGCGGAATTTCTACGTGACTAGAAATTATTCTGATCACCGATTATAAATTTTGGAACTAGACTCAAAATGTCTAAAACTTTAGATCTACTATGGCAGCATACATTTCTAAAGGATGAATTTCAAAAGTTACAAAACTCCATCGTCATTTACGTATAAATCCGAGTAAAATTTGTATTCAGCAAAATATAAATTTATAGCACTATATTTAAAAAAAGTCCATGTATCACCGAAATGTTTTATGACAAATAGTTAAAGTAGATAATATTAGGATCATTTAGAATGTTTATTACCTGTGCAACTATGTTTAATCCAATCCTTCTGGAAACATATGATAAAAACGACTTATGCTATAACATCGAGATGTATCGGCAGCGGCTAGGCTTCATCTATAATTCTTGAAATTATTATTCTTATAAGACTATTTAAAACTATAATATGACATCGGTATTGATTACACAGGACCACAAAAAAAAAAAAATTTCAGGGTCCCAATGAGAAAATATAGGTTCTCTATGTAGTTTAAGGCGCTGAATCCGAATCCAGTGTCGGAATTGCTCCAGCACGTCTAGATTTTTTTCTAACCTAAAAAAACCCGAAAATCTAAAAACAATTAAGACATTAAACCGAAGTCTATGAAAAAATTAATTATTTCACTGTTAAAATTAAAATTATATCTCTATAACACTTCAACCTAAGTTTTAAACCCCCCTCTATAAATATAGTCTTCTAACATAACCTCAAAATGCCAACTGATCGAGCAAGGAATGTTTTTTGAGTAAATAAACTACAATACTGGAGCCTATCTACTTGATTTATTCTCTAACCGGATCTTCTAATCTGAGTGGCTTACAAACTTTATGTTTGAACTCTGTAGCTCCCTAACATAATCTTAAAATTCCCACTGACTAACTCTATTATAATAACAGTTCGACCTAGTTACTGTAAAACCTAAATAGAAAGCCCTATTGCTTCAAACCTAATTTTAAAAATCCTAAATAACCTTACAACGCGGAACTTTTCATTTCGTAAAATACCTTATCCAACTTAAATAAATAAACAGTTGTGAATACTAAAGTTTTGTTATCAAACGTGGCATCAGTAACTTTAGTTTGAGCTGTAAGCTTATATCCTCTTAAGATGACTTTAACAATATTACTATTCTAATAAAGTAAATTTATGAATTTAGTAATAAGGTGGGTTACGAAATAACAAAACTTTCTATACACTTACTAATAAGGGTTCTTTTGACGTTAAGAAAATATATATATTATACAAATGGTTAGCTTCATATATTTCCCAATGTTGTAACAAAAATCTATTCTTTTTTGCCCGAGTAACGTGTTTTCTTATTTTCAAAAGATCTCCGAAGAGCTTTTCTTCTGTGTACAATTTCAGTGTCCCTTTGTAGACTCCAACAATAGTCTGCCAACATCTTCTCATCCCAAACACCTTGATACCTAGTCTCAAAAATTTTTAGATCTTGGTGAAATCTTTCACCCTGCTCTTTACTAAGGTCTTCTATTGATTATCTAAGCTTGCAAAACCCTTTCAATATATTTTTTTTCTATTTTTAACAATTTCTTACCAGATTACGGTAACCTGCAGATAGGCCTTCAGGATTCTTTACGGATGGTCCTGGAGGACACTGTTCATTACTTTTTAAAAAAAAAATGTCATTTTCTGAAACTATAAATGTCTATGAATAACAATAAACAGGACAAATATAGGATCAAAATCCAATTTCAACGCCGAAAAGAATTTTTTTAAATTTGAATATTATTACAATTAATTTTGCATTATCTACTGTAATTCCTAATGAACATGCTAAATTCTTAATTGCAGTAAAAATGTTAGAAAAAGTTTCTTGACAGTTACAAATCTGCAAAAAAGACAATCAATAATTGTGCTGGTTTTTCTGCAATAATATTTGTTTATACAGAGTATTATGGATCAAATTTTTTCTGTTACCACCGACTTTTCCACCGGTAAACATCCCGCACGAGAAAGTTAGATTTATTCGTGTTTTACTGCAAACATTTTGTTTTGTAATTTTGAAAAGCCCCTCTGCACCAGCCATGTCACCCCCTAACCCGCGACTACCATGCATCCCCGCACTACTATTAACGCAGCTACTAATAAATTCGGCGGAAGTTATGGCAAGAAGTGGAATTTAGAAATGTGAGTGCGTATTGTCAGTAAAAATGTTAATCTCTACCCAGAGTAACTATTGACATAACTTTGTTCTGCGATGTATTATCGCAAGCAGTTGCAACACCGTTGTCGTATACCGTGATTTAACATTTATTAGACACTAACTTGCTAATGATATGACTCTATGATTATTTCCGCGTCAATTTGATAGAAAATACCATCTTTTCTACGATCTCTTGCACTTCAAATGGCTTATCTAGGATTATATGACTTACACATACAAATTAAACCAATATTCATCGAAATGATTCAAATACTTTTGTGCGTCATTCCGTCCAATGTCATGCTTTAAAATCTGTTGAAAAATTTATAAACGGATCCATAGAATTACTATGTTTTTATAAAAATCTGCAATAATAGTTACATGCTACTAGTACATGTTGCAATTGTATTTTATGTTCAAGTACTTTTAATTTGTTAAATAAACTGATTCTTTTGGGATGATTATACCGTACAAGATTGTTCAAAGCTCTAGTACCCAAACATGTAAGAGACAATCTACAAAGTTTATTTAATATTTTAACGTGATACAGCACGAACACGATTTTTTTTCTTCCATACCTTCATTCAACATCTGTCTTATATAATCAACAACTGACTAGCGTAATGCAAACGAAACTAAAAAATTTAGAATAAGCTTGGGCTTTGCTACTTCTCATTTAAAAAAAAGTTTACACTCATTGTACATTTACCAATTTGTAAAAATTTTTTTCGAATTCTCGCCGATTTGACTTCCTGTATTAAATATAGACTATATATTTAAATCACTTATTTCCTATACAATTTGCGGGGATGAAGCTATTTAGTCACTATGATCAATTTTTCGCGGGTACTACTTAATCACACCATCTCACCAGCTTACGTTTGGGCGAAGCTCTAGCTTGTTATTGGTACCAAGCACGAAAGATGGAAGGAATGTATTAGGCTGAATGTATCCGTGTTTAGGTTATTTGTTTGTTGTGGAAACAGCTAATTTCAATTTCTGATATTTCTTTAACTGTTTCTTTTATCGAAGTTTAGAAATTTATCTTTTTGTGAACTAACTCCATAATAACTATCTATTTATCTATTGTTGATCATTCTTATTACCATTGGTTTTAATATTGCAGTCGAGTTTTTTCAGATCCTTTGTTTGTTCTACATACATTAGATATTTATTAATCGAAGTTTGTTCAAATCATTCAAATGTATCGCGACTAGCGCGGTTCGTACATATTGAGGGAGCTGCTTCACGATGATATAATTCTTTTTACTTACGGTCATTCAAGTTACTAAAAAACATGCTTCGGTAGCCCGTCCATGATAAAACTCCTGTAGATTGTACACCTAATCGACACATCTTCCACGTGACCGAATATCACTTAACCTTACTTAAACTGTTGGAGGATGTAATTAATTAGCACACTAAAAGCATAATGCCTTAAAATCGACGAATGGATTTTAAAATTAAGACCATCTTTTTGCCGAACTAATCAAAACATTATTTATCATATGAATTTTATCATAATCCATAATACTGCAAGATGTATGAAACCTGTCAAACTCCGACGAAATCTTCCGTAGATTTTTTCGATTTTTATTTCGAAATTTTGTATCTTCTTATCATAATATAAGGTTTGTATATTCCTTATTAATGCACATAAATTAACTGCTTAAGCGTATTGGTTTTGGCGATTTCAATTATTTTAAATACGAGCTTGTAAGGCTGTAATATTATTTTGCAATCGCTTTACATCTCGCGAAAATAAATTCTTCATATTATTTATATTATTTGCAAACGCCGATCTTACTTGTTTGATTTGTGAATGTAGTGATGATAAATTTTGTTGAGTGGTTCGCTTTTCTACGCGTAAACTGTTGATTTCTCAGAGTTTGGCTTGTAAACTTTATTTTCTTCGCACCATTATTTCTATGTTTTAGTGCGTTGCCGTTTCAATTTTACACGTTTTTCGTTCCATCAAATGATCTTCCAATCTTTTACTTAAACTAATGCTACTGTTTAATACACTCTCTCATTGAACGGTCTCTAATCATTATACTGATACAGGCTTCAAGGGCCGACTTAGAAAGCACAACAATCATGTAAACACACTAATTATTTTTTCGATGGCTATTGTAAAGTTATATGATATTTCTGTAGAATTCACTATATTTAAAGATGACTTATGATTTTGTTAACAAATTTCAGTACAAAAATATTATTATAAGAAATTCAAAGTAATAATGTGAATTCATTAGACTTAGTTCCTGCAATATAAAGCACTAGTATCTGTCCATGGAGCAACAATTTTATGTACACAGAAAATATCTTACTATTACCATGCAAACATAAGAAGTATTGATATTAAAAGTATAATAAAAAAGTAAGGAAACAGGGGAAAGTATGCACATATATGTACATTTTACCAATTTATATTATCCTAAAATGTTTATCATGTAAAATTTTTGAGCAAGAATGCAAATATATAATTTATACCATCAGAGGGTAGATCAAGACGCACTATAAATAAATCGAAAATAAAAAGAAATCCTAATGTTATACAATTTTTATGTTGAGTTTTGCGCAAATAATTAGTTTATAAAATAAATAAAATATTTAAGCCTTATCGACACATCTATCATTGCATTCAGCGCAGTTGATGTTGGTCCAGAAAAACAGGGGTCAAAAGACATTGTCTGTAGGGAGTGGATAAAAAGCGCGAACAGGGATAACAAGTAGAAAAGTAGGTATATACGAGTACGGGATGTCAGCGATTGGGTTTTGCGGTTAGAGGGGGAACCAGACAACTTCACACACTCGCTGCTCCTACTCGATAAATTATATCTTGTCCGTAGTGAAATTCCACGAACTTTTTTGTAAGTGCAGTTTGAATACATACTGTTAAAACTAATTTTAGTTAAGTTGGCATGCGTTATTTCTATTTTTTTCCCTCGTAAAACAGGAAAATTCCTGCACAGAGCTCCTTCTCAAGATAAGACATCCAGCGAGCAAAATCCAGGGGCGAAAAATTATTAAACATGATAAACATGATCTCTTGACTGCACGTGCTTAACTTTAGGATCGATGCCTATTTATTGCTAAGAAATTTGAAATCCAAAATCAAATTCTCATTGTCAAAAAATAGAAATGTTAACACGTAATATACATGGACGTAATGTATTGTGTTCATCTGACGTAAGATATGTTAACAAATAAACGAATGGGACATGTACAAAATAATATATTCTCTCAGAACGATCGATTATTTATCTTCCTTTTTCATTTTTTATTTGTTTTAGGAACTACATCACTTGTTCTATGCACGTATTTGTCGTCTTTCCTTTTCTTTTTAGGTACTGTACTTATTTATCAAATGAAAAACCATGCTTTCTTAAGCGACCAGACTAATTGCTTACCTCAATAAATAAGACATACTAGTATCATAAAATACGTGTTACTATTTCTGCTGTTTTGAATATTCTGTTGAGTTTTTTTTATTTATTAAAAACCTTTTTTGGAGTAAAAGTAACAATAATTATTTTTAAACTATTATCAATCCCTCTCGTAAAACGCTTGGGGTGTAATTTTTTGATTTCAGGAATGTCTTCTTGAATTTTGTCGCCATGCCTTGCTTTTGTCAGACACACCAACTTCATAACATGCATTTTTGCTGTGTGCTGTAGCGTAAACGGGCCACTTCACTTTAACATTATTATCAAAATATTGATATCGTATATTCTTGCAATTACATTTATTTTTAAAGTGTTAAGCTGTAGTATCCAAAAAATAAAAAATTTTCTTGACCATAAAAAAGTTTTTATGCCAGTTTTGATATAATTTTTTAACTTTGTTTATGCGAAAAATCAGATGAAGACTGCAAATAAATATATTTTTTTAAATATTTCTCAGAGTTTTTGTCCTTCTTTAGGCATGCCAATCCAATCGAATACGTTACCGTGACATGTCAAGTTGTCCCTTGCACCGCACGCTCGCCAACTCGCTTTTGTTTTGACTATTATAAAAATTCAAGAATTTATTTTCTAAACTTATGATATGTATTTTTGATTAATTTAAACCTTTTCTTTCGAATACATTTGTTAAATTTACGGTTAAAAATGCCCATATGTGCAAATAATCATTATTAACATCATGCTACGGTTCTAACCTTAAAATTGGCATTTAAAAAAAAGACACTATTGGAAAGAGGGTTAAGAAATACACTGATACTATACTCTAAGTAATTTTTTTTAAATTTTCGTGATGGTTTTTAGACGATTCGAACATGAAATTGTTTTGCTCAAAAATGCCGTCTGCACCCCCGGTGGCCCGTTATTAATGGTTACGCTATGTAACAGTGACAATAAAGCTATGTTCATTGATGCCCTAAGAAGATCAGGAAAATTTTTTTCGTTTAGATCCTTAATTTAATATTTAGTTTACAAACAGTAAAACATCTAGTCACTGGCATTGACAAGTCATGCATTGTTATTACTTTTAATGGGTATGACAAACCATAGAACATTAAAGTTACCTTTCGATTTATGTAATATTTTGAGCTAATTTTGTAAGTTTTGGCGTTATAAAAAAAAAATTGAAATATGTTGTCTTAATTATTTACGGTTATACCTGCATTATAATAGGAAAATCATTAGACATAGTTGACTAATGTATACAAAAAATGTGTCGTAATAATAAAGCTTTTAGAAATAAATCGATAGCAATAGGTGGTAGTTTTCGTCAATCTTTACCCATTATGAACAATCGTAGCACAAGTAGAATCAGTTCTAACACAATTATATCATTATCTTTTCTGCTATAAGTCACAATTTTTAAATTTGATATTAACATTAGGTCAACGGATATAAATTTCATGAACTTACTTCAAAATATGGGAGAAGTCATATTCTAACATGTTCCATATTTTTCGAAAATTGTATGACTTAAAATGTATGTTGAGGTTACTTAAAAATGATTGGAATCATACTCTAAATATTGCAATATTAACAACTCACAATAGTTTTATTTGTATTTTATACAGTAATTATTTAAATATTGTAGTGGCAATAAATGTAATATATGTAAGCAGAGATGGAGCAAAATATGTAAGCGGCGATACATTTCATGAAGACTTTTATACCAACTTCTGGACAAAGATTTCCAATAACATTCAAGAAAGTCTATCATTTCGCAAATAAAATTTAAAAATAGGAGCGATAGTAATGTTGATAAGAAATTAAGGTATACATACATCGTTTGTGCAATGTTACAAGATCGAAAATACCTCATTTATATAATCACGATATCAAAGCAGGAATAATTACAGGTGAAAAATATGGTTATTAAGATTAAATACTTTAAATAACAATATCTCCTCGGAAAAATTATGTTTTAGCTTGGATTTTTATGGAAAATTAATTCTTATAGTACCAGCATTTTCAATGACAATAGATAAGTCTCATAGACAAAGTTTGGAACAAATATGTCGTTATTTCACTAAGCCTTTGATTCCTCATCGTCAATAATATGAGGCGGTTCAAGATGTTTAAATGAAAAAAACATTTTCATTCAATAGCAATCAGATAACTATACTTAAAAAATCATTATTGTAAACACAATTTATATCTTTATTTTACTTATAAAAATACACAAAAACAGTGATAAAACTAGTTTTATAAGTAGATTAGACCAATGAAAATGGAGACCTGAAAACTGTATCAGAGATTTTACAAATTGAAATCTTACTCCAACTATGAACATTGATATACATAGTTAAGAGGATGAAATTATTTGGCTTCCGTGCATCCCCACCCCCAAAATTCAAGGGTTAATTCGTTCAATTCCTACGTGTTTTGCAACACCGTCATTGGTTTTTGATCCCCCGCCCTCCTGACGCCTATCACAACTATCCCGCAAAAATAAGCAATTTGATTGTTTTCTCCATGTTTTAACGTTAAAATCATATTTTAAGATTTTTTAAGGGTCCTTACAGCCCCTCCCCCCCCCCCCCTCCCCCGCAAAAACGTTTTTTTTTACTTTTGACAGCCCTCCCACAGACCCTTTGCAGCCTTTTTGTAAGGAATTATACTTTTATTAAGTCTTATATATTTTTACAGTTATAAGCATAAAAATTTTTGTATTATACGTTAAATATTACTCGATGAATTTCCCACTCAACTTTGCGGTAATCATTCAGGAGCGCTTTTTAAAAAGTGGTTTCCCTATTTTCATTAGTAACATCGAAATTCATGTTACATGAATTTTAAATATTTGTAACTAATGTTCATTTTTTTTCCAACATACCAAGGTGCATAGGCCGACTCCACTTTTTAGTTGCAATTTTTTACATAAAACTATTGTAGTACACAAGGTGTATTTATTATTTTAATTATTGTATTTTATTGTAAAAGTTTATACATCTAATTATTATCTTCACTAATTACTTCCCAAACAATGTTTTTATACAATTATTGCTTAATTGTAATTACATAAATATATTTTTTAAATTTTGACATACAGGAAATGCTTCATATAATTAGCCATGTAAAAATAAAGTTATATTGAAATAAAGACCAATCTAATGGAAACTTCGACCTTGAGATTTATTAACCGTTATTGAAAAAACTAATACAATGGGAAATTGTTTTCATTCAACAACAAAAGGTAGAGACGAAATGTGTCCATAATATAATGCAATGCGTAAGATGAAAACCTTATCACCAATTTTTTCATCTGAAATCATTTCGACTTGTGTATTATAATTATATCATTTAGTAATTTTTATCTTGCACTATACTACATAATCCATCATTTATACTTTAAAATCTTGTCAACATCACTATCGCTTCATTTTTCAAATTCAGTTTATGGGGTGGAAGACCTTATAGAATATCGTTTAATACTTTTATTGAATAATCAATACCATTGTAATCATTGTGTTTAATCACACCTTTAGATAGCTTTATCTATTCTATAATATGTTACAGTAGTTCCGTTCAAAATATTTAATATATTAGTATACAAAAAAAAGTATATTTATTGTGAGTTGTTAATATGGCACTATTTATTATTAAATTATTATGTGTCTAAAGATTTTCAAACGAATATCCGTTCATATCTCATTTTTAGGAATATTGAAAATTTTGATACGTCCATCTTCATTATCTGATATCTGATTTCTTTATCTGTCGAACGAATAATAATATGTAATTTAAAAATATGAAACAATGGCTATAAAACGATGATTTAATTGTTTCCCAGATTATTACACTTCTATTTCTTTTTTTTAATACGTTTCTAATAACTCGTGGAATCTGCTGAAAATCTCTACGCAAAACTGTCAATGTATTTCCAAAAGGATTTTTATTGTTACACAAATCCTGTAGGTTTTTATCAACAACTTCGAATAAATCTTTTATCTCATCGTTACCTTGTCCCATATGATTACATTTACTACTCTTAATATTTTTTATCACATTTAAGTTCTAAAAATAAACTTACAATGTTATTTAAATCTAACGGCAATTTGAAAAACTGATGACTAGTCACACCTTCAGGAAGTATAATTAATGCAATACCTGTCAATGCCATGAACACTATTTTAAGTTGTATAGAAATAAGGAAAAATCAGCGTTTGTATGAAAAAATTTTTTCTTGTCCTTCTGTTGCAATAATAAAAAAAAAGAATCAGTCGTGGGTCTGCCGAAAGTAGCTATGCTTCTAAAGAGAGAGAAGAAATCATCAGCTATTAAAATCATAGCATCCTAGCATCGGCTCGGTGGACACATACCTCGCAAATCATAAGTGCACAAATCAAATGTCCACAAGAATTTATAATAAATTAAGGAAGTTGGTCAAAGAGCAGGACTATGTAATTATTGAAAAATCCTTTTACTGAATTGTCCAATAAGCAACCCTACATTGACATTCTCAGGGCTAGCTTTTTTTTTATATTAAGGTCTACCTTTTAAAAATGACGGTCATACTGAGGATGATAAAACAATAAATAAATGAGTGCCATTGGTAGACTAAACAATTTAAATAATGTAAAGATGAAAACCTAATTACGTCGAAAATTCCAGCTAGTTTGACTTTATTTTTAATTGAAACAGTACCAAGAGAATTAGTGATATCGATTCCATCATAGCAAGGAACTTTTCTAAACGGTTTAATTTCAAATTCCATAACGTTCCTCTTAAGATCTCAGAATCGTTTTTAAAACGTCATCAAAACAGTGAAATTTCCGTTGCTGAGCTCAGCATAAGTTTATATAAAACGTTTCAGAAACATTTACAGAATGTTTCTAAAACGTACCTGAATTTAGTGAAAATTAAGAAGAAAAATAAATTTTTATTGTTATTTTAGGAATACCTAAATTCATACCAATAAAAAGAAGAGGAAAATTTAAAACATAAAGAAAAAATTGCCTGTGAGGGATACGAACTGGGACTGCTAGGATGAAAAGCGAGCATATCTTATCCTCTTGGCCAGAGTGGATAAGATTTCTTTTGTATCAAATAAGGTTTTTATAATAAACAAGTACTATTATTTTTGTTTTCTGTACTTATAACTGCATTTATACAAATATAAATCGATGGAACATTTTTTAATTTGACCATATACTAACTACCCATTACATATGAAATCTCTAATAAATGCAAACCCAAAATATAAGTAGAAAATTGTATTGAATCCCAAGAGTGAATGCAAACGTAAGACGAAAAAAGGTATTTGTAAACGATGAAAATGTTTTTAAATATGTAAGTAAAGTAAGTAAATTATTCCAACCCATATTTGTTATTCCATAGTTTAACTGTGAAGATGCCAAATAAAAATCCTTGTTTTGTACCTCATATTGTCGTAATTTATATAGTGTATGCTGTATTTTATCCGATCATGCCAAGTTGATAAGATACTCGGATTAAAGAATATATCGTCATAAATTCATGTTTAAATAGTCTGTGCATATTCATATAAATATTTTTGACGAGCTGTAATTTTTTTTTGAAATTTTTAACCAGTGTTCTACCATGATATATCCAAATTATAGTAAATAAAAGTTGTGTTTTAAAGTGGATCGTAACCTCTCTATAAGTGCGCCTTTATATTTATGTGTGCTATAGAAAACCATAAAAATGGTTATATTTGGTCTATTTTACTTTCTCTTTGATGTTTAGCGTGGTTTCTGTGTTTAACTTTATGTTGTCACGAAATCATTTTAAAGTAAATTGGGCACATTATTACTTATTTTTTACACGAGCAGAATTATTCTAAATTTTTTTATTTTATTTTATGGAGATATAGCCTAAAATCTGAGTTGTGTGAGTCTTTGTACGGGAATTGTAACATATCTGTACTATAGAGCCACAGCTATCAACCCTGAGCGAGTATATGTGGCAACGGCGATTTAAAAAGCCCGCCGCCCGTGGCACCAATCCTTCCATTCTACTCGCTAGATGGCCAAGCCTTCAAGTCGCTTTCCCACAAACGCACTAAGAACTTCTACTATATAAGATCAAAATATATCCTACGTTACGCTGGCTGGAGTTAAATACCCGACCCCTCTAACATGGGTTTCCTTGTACTGGGGGGTCGGGTATTCAATTCCCATCAGAATCACACTGGCTGAAATTCAATACACGACCCCTCCAACATAGGGTTACTTGTTTTGGTAGTTCGGATATTGAATTCCACCCAGTGTCACGGTCTCCGTTTGTTGACCCCCGGATCCAACGCCAAGGCGTGCCATAAGGAGCATCGCTTAAAAAGAAATTTATTACTGTGAGTTGTCGATTTAACAATGTATTTTTGTACTTCATTTAATTTAAAATAGATAGTATCAAACGTTTTTTTAATAAATTTAATGTATCCATCAAATGTTTTTTAAATTTAATTTACTAGTATCTGCAATAGGTAAATTTAAATTTTTGCAACACTTATTTGCCATTCAAAAATTTAATTAAAACGCATGAAAGCTTTATAATCTTTTGTAAATGAGCTTTTACATTTTTTTTAAATATTATCAACGCTAAATTTTTTCTGAAATTAAATACCATGCATAAAATTTCTTAGTTGATTTAGTATCATAACAATGCTAGCTTATTCAAAAATATTCAAAATTTTTGATTCATGTTCTATTTGACCCATGCTTATTGCAGTTTCTGTGTTGGTTTTGTAAAGTTTGCCTTTATTTGTTTTCAAATATTTTATAGAAATAAGAATTTTTTTATTTATTCAATATCAATTTAAATAAAAATCTTTCTCGATATTTCGGAGAAATCACATACAATTTACGTATTGCAGTATGTTTTCTCATTTTTCCCATGTTATATTCATTATATTAAAAATATATTGTTACAGAACAGTTACTTCTTTTAAATTTTGAGCAAAGTTATCTAAACTATGTAACTTAAACCATTCTGTGAGTTGTGTATTGTAATAATCTATGGAATCATGAATCTTATTTTCTTCAAAATTGTATTTTTGGCTATTTTTAATGTGTATTGGTAAAATAATTACACAATGACTTTTGTCACACCTGGATAATCTCGTAATCTGCATACGGCCTTGATTGGAGTTTAATACCGTGCATGAATATACTTTTTAGTTTCATCATAAACTTTATTATTTGAGATGGATTCTTTTTGTATTGAACACAATGCTGTATCATTTCCTTTATCAATGTAGTTATAAATATATTTTATGCTTTGGATTCATGTACAATATTTAACGTTTATGTGACATTTGTACTTCATTTATGAAAATTTATTGTATGGTACGACCATTTAATTGTCATCTAAAATTTTTTACCACTTTGTTGTATATACTTTTCTCCAAAATATTTTTTTTTATTCTTAATTCTGGATGACTTGTTTTTATGAATTTATTTTTACATGAGGGATTTGGAAAATTCTTTCTACATAATTTTATAACTTTTTTTTAGGCACGGACTATAAATATCATTAGGCCCATGCAACATGTTTACTAATTTTTGCACTTAGCACATCCGAAGGAATTTTCGCGGACATAATAATATCGATATCATTAGGTGCTATCATTATATTATCTGGATTTAATGTCACTAAGATATAAGCAAATAACTCATTTTTTGTTATATTATCTAAAATGAATTTTAGCTTTGTACGAGACGATCTTGATGTTTTATTTGGTATATCATTTGGAAAAGAGTTTTTCGGGCAATGTTTTAATAGATCTTTAATTTACATTCATTAGAGATTATATGTCACAGTTATAAATAAATCCAGTCCACCACATTTTCTTGTAATGGCCATTGTATCTTGATAATGCTGTTGCATCTAGTGTGGACTTTCTATGTATGTTGAAGATAAAACGATAAGATTTTCACCTTTTTCTTTTTTTTCGAAATCACTTGCAATATTTAGGGCACTATGTATAACATTGTTTAATAAGCTTTAATAACAATCTATGCGTAAATTTTTTTTGATTATTTAAAAAAAATTCATTCTATTACTGTCTATCATGATATAATCATTTTAAAATAATTATTGGGTCGTTTTCCCTGCTTTCAATAAAGGATCAAGTGTAAAAAATTTGGGTCTATCAAATAACCTATACGTGTAGTATAGTAGAATTGAAATTTTTTTAGTCTTATTACTAATTTTTAAAGAATTTGAACTCCAACCGAAATCACATGCCGAAAATAGTCAAGGAAACACCATTAGATCAACATATTTTGATAATTCATTCAAATAAGTATGAGTGGGTTCATTTTTCAAGAGTTTTCTAGGATCAACGCATAAATCAAAGTCATTATATATTTATTTTTTAGAAACTTTAATTGTACCACATTCTGCTGTAACTAATTTATTGTACCTACTATTTCGTTTACCACTTTTACGTAAAAAAAACATTTTGTATTTACATAACTTTTGTTATTGACATAATCTGATTTAATATTTAAAACATTTAGATGTTATATTGTTATGTAAAATTTTTGTCAAAGTTTTAAAACGATTTTTAATTTATTTTGTATTTGATTTTAATCTTACTGTAATAGCATAAACATAATCATATATATAGTGGACACTAACAAGGTTTAATAATACTTCTTTTAACTATTAGGTGTTGCATGACAAACTTGACCCTGCAATTTTAAATTATCAATAGCTTTTTTCTTTTTTTGTGCGATATTTGCATTAAATTGAGCAGAAGAGAATATGTTATTGTAATATTTTATTAAGTGTCTAAAATTGTTATGTAAAATAAGGTTTTCCGAAGATTCGT
>JAPYYV010016736.1:0-10321 GCA_030522625.1 Copidosoma aretas
AATGCTGGTTGACAATCAAACAAGATTTATCTTTCAACTCGAGAAATTTCTGTATACGTAACTCGTTTGTTGATCCAATAGCGAACAGTTCTTTTATCCGAGCTTCGCCGGTATCTTCAGGGTTTCGGCAGAAATCACGCATTTTCTGAGTAATTGTTGACTGGAATAGCCAAAACCACACGTGGGAAGAAAAATTATTATCTCTTGTAAAATGTATAAACTTTGCAAAACCATGGCCACTATTTAAAAGTAAGACAAAAAGAACTCTTGAATAGGTTCCTATTCTATAAAATTTTTCAGGTAAGTCTGATCCTTTAGCAGCATTTAAGTAGTGTTGCATAAAGGAACGATCTTTGATTAGGTCCATTACTACATGAATATCTGTTTTTTCGTAAAAAAAAATGATTAGTCCGAACTCCAAAGAGTTGAGATTTAGAGACGTGAACGTTACTTACTTTCGTCACCGTTGGATACAATGACAACACTAGTAATTCCATAAAACTTTTTCAATTCAGTAATCAACGCTACATAATTTTTTGTATCGTTTCTTGAATAATTACTTAAAATAAATCGTACGGCAGATAGCATTATAGCTAAATAAATAAACTTCATTATTTTTAACTAAAAATACAATAAAAAAATATTTGGTTTTGCTCACACAATTGTGCCAAGATTATGATAAACTTACTAAAAGTTGGTGAAAACAGATACATACATAAATAATATTACTCAGTTTTATATCTGGTAAAATTAGCTTTGATTATAACCAATTGATGTGCAAGTTAACAATGTTTTTTACTGTATTAACCTGGAAGAGTATGAAGACAATAATAAAACATGCAGAACTTTTATTTCAATACAAATGTGTCATGCTTACATTTGTCTATTACAACTCATGAATTTTTCTAGAAATGCTGAAAAAATAGTTCGAACAATTTAAGGGAACATGCATGTTACTTTACGAAAATCGATAAAGTATAATAAAAAAGGGTCTTTATTGCGTTTGTTTCGTAAACTTTCGTTGAGTCATTTTGTTGGATTTATCATTTTTGTATTGCTTGTAATTCTTAAAAATATAAAAAAATCATAAATATTGTATTATTGATCGATGATTTCCCTGATGTAGGCCACTTAACTCTGTATGACGTAAGTTAAATTTGTTATTAGCATACATGCATTGTAGATGCAGTGAATCTTACGAGTTACTTGTTTAGAACATGTCAACTATTATATTTTTATCAATTTTAAGTTTCACAAGGTTTTCAATTAAACGTTTACTAAATTAAGATTTACAGTATTTTAAATATATTCAAAAAACTACGAAACAAAATGGAATTTAAAAAGTGGAGGTGGAAATTAAGTCTGTGGTAACGAACATTTTGTTAATGCGTATTGCTTCCTCATAGAGGAAGCTTTGTATCGGTAAAAAAAAAGTTTTCTTAAAAATATATCAGAAATGCTTTTTATGGTATTTGGAATTAAAATACAACATTTATTTTAAGTGTCAGTATGTGTGTGTGAGCGCGCGTAGGTAATCAGTCATATCTCATAAACTTTCCGACTGATTTCGATGATCCAGGGCTTGAAATATTTGTATTAGTATCCTTATATTTGCCAGGAAAAATCATTAAAGTTTTATACCTTATTAAGGTTGTTATGACGATTTTTTTATGTCTAAAAAGTGGTTTTTCGCTATTTTAGGGGTGAAAAAATTAAAATTTGATTTCTTCAATAACGATATCTTATGAAGCTTTTAATAGCTTTATTTTACATTTTGTTGTTTCTAATATATTAAAGAAATTCTAAAATTTTTATGAAAAATCAGTCATATTTCGAGAATTTATCCATAGATTTTAATCATTCAGAACGAAACCTGTTTTTTTTTATCATCACAGTAGCTAGGAAAATAATTCTAGTTGGATACCTTCTGAAAGTTGTTTTGATGATGACGTTCCTACGTTATGTCGTTTCTATTTTAGTTAATAAATTCTAAAATTTTTATGAAAAATCAATAATATTTTGAGAACTTATCTATAGACTTTAATCATGTAGAACATAAATTGTTTTTTTTTTATCATAGTGTCTCGTAAAAAAATTCTAGTTTTATACCTCATAAAAGTTGGTTTGATGACTTTATATGGTAAAAAAACGGGTTTTGTCTATTTCTAAGGTAAAATTTCTCTAATATGGTTTCCTGTATAGTTACATCTTATATAGAATTCGAAAATGTATATTTTTCATTTTGAATCATTTTCCTAGGATATTTCATCCACATTTAATTAAAAAGCACTAAAATTTTTGTGAAATATCAGTCATGTCTCAGGATCCAATTGACATATTTTAATTATTCATTTAGGTAAAAAAATTATAATCTCATTTTTATTTACTTTCATTTTTTTGATTGTGAAAAATAGCTGTTTTACCATTTTAAAAGATCCTAATACGGCATCTGATCACATTTTTTATAAAAATAAACAGAAGAACATATCTTGATGAGACCTTTTTGCTAATTTATTGGCAGCGGTTTTTTTTATATGTACAATAGTCAAGAGAGATGATACAATAAATGTATAACTGTACCAGTATGTGTGCACGTATGACATCTTCGGATGCAGGCGATCCTAACGTCTACTTGTATATCTGCAATCCTTACCCGTAAGAACAACGTAGTCAACTAAATAGAGTTGACATCCCAGTCGCTGAAGCACTACCTTTAACCAGTGCCGAGACAGAGAGAAGAGAGAAAGAAAAAGGCAAAATCAGATACCGCATTCGCGGCTACTGCAGCTCGATAGTAAAGGAACAATTAATAATATATGAATGGTGAGTATGTATTCGTGCACTTTACGCAAGAATTAGAGTAACTAAATTTTTGAATTCTTGTGCAGACAAAGAGATACAAAATAAACTACGTAAGTTATTGCTCGCAAAGCCAAGCTGATAAGATGTACAACTTCATTATACTATCGTGGCTTGTGCCTCATCCTTTTTATACGTAATCTCTTGCCCCTACACTAATCCACCTACGAATATCAAGCCATTTAAATTACATTAATGACTTGCTACTACCCCATATTTGCGGAAAAAACCCCGCAGTACACACTGAAAAGAAAGGGAGTGTAAGATGACTGCTCTAGAAATGAGAGAATCCGTAGAAAACAAGTAAAATATAATTCGATTGATTGACAAAGGCTGCGGTTACATGAAGCGTCAACAGCGTGGCTCTGCAAAAACTGTAAAATCAGTGAATGAAACATCATGACGTTGCGTCGATCCTTTTTCGACCAGTGCATGTGCGTGCGAGTGTAAGAGAGAGCGAGAGATCATCGGCTCTTTATCGCTCGTATGAATTGATGTATGCCGTAATGCCGCCCGTGCAGAACCATCACACTACTTTATGCATCTCTGCTGTTATCAGCTGCTATCCCTTCCCTTTCCTTTATACATTCCCAAAATACGTTACCAGGAAACAGTGATTTCTGACAAGTTAAGTTGCTAGTCAAAGTTCAGAAAATAATTGTGGAATAAGTTTGGCAAATTAAAATAAAGTATAAATATGTAAATATTTACATTCCTTAATTTGAAATGAATTACGCACTGTTCAAAATCTGTTAAATTATAAACATAAAAATTCTCTTTGAAATTGAACAGAATACAAACGTTTTGTGTGAATTGTGTTAATAGTGCACAAATCGTGTGTTATTTAGCCATTGTACTCATATACATGTCGTAGGCGAATAGAGAATTCAGGCGGTTAGCTGACTGCCTAGGCAGTTAGCTATCCACCGGCAGATAGACAATACAGTTATTATAGAATGTTCATTCGTCTAATTGACCAGGCATTTAGCTAATTGCCTGAGACTCCTCCGGCATTTAGAGAAGCGAGAATGATCATGTTTAAAAAATGTTTAATATGTACGTATTTCGTATTACATTGCCTTCAAATATTTACAGTACAATACTTTATCGTAGCGTTCATTGAAAAATTTTGTCATTAAATCAAAGACAGTAAAAATAATCAAGATGTTTTCCAACTTATTAATATATTGATCAATGTTTAAGAACCCCTACCTTGAGAGTTACGCTCTGTAAATACTCGTGCTTTTACTAGCTTTGTTGTCTACTTGAATATCGATGTAAGCAATGAAATTTAAATCTCATTCTCTTTGTAAATACTAATAAATTGTCCATTCATCTTTAACGTGTTTCAATAAATAATTTAATAAATTGAAAAACATTTGAATTATTCCTCCTCTATATGATTTAATGACGAAATCGTTCAATGAATGTTACGAAAAAGCGCTGTACTGTAAATATTTGAAGGCAATGTAATATAATATTTGTGCATATTAAACATTTTTTCAAATATGATTATTCTTGCTTTTCTAAATGCTATAGCTGTCTCAGGCAGTTTAATAAATGCCTAGTCAATTAGACGAATACCTATAGGCAGTTAGCTAACCGCCTGAATTCTCTATTCGCCTACGACATACACAAACTTTGTTTACGAAGTACAACTATTTTGTGTACGAAAGTACATAAATTTTGTGTAATTTTTACAAATAATAAGTGTAAAATAGCAAACTACACAAAAATTTTTAACTGTACAGTCTCAGAATTTTACTGCTCGTGAAAAAAAAAACAATAATACAATCATTCTAGTGAAGCATCACGTCAGCACTGTAACAATTTTAAATCATAACACTAGCTTTGTACTCGAATAGTATTTTTGAAGACAAATCATTGCGTACATTAATGTAATTACTGAAGATAAAATCGAGGATAAATCATTAGTCTATCTTATTCTAAAGACTTTCAGGAGTAAAAATAAATGTATTTTTTGGAAACAAAAAATCAAGAATCCTAGGATCCACTTTCATTTATTTCCAGCCCAAGCACACGAAAAACGCTGATAAGTATAAAATAAAAAAGTAAAATATATTAAGTAAAAAATGTATAGGCGTGAAAAGCCAAGGCTAGACACGATGGATACCACGAAAAAGAGACAGGGAAGACTGTATATGTACAATTATAATGCACGAGTCTTCTCGTATATAAATGCTGATGCCACCTGTTGCTCTCTGTTCTTATTGGCTCGAGAAAGCGAGGGGCTTTACCGACGATTTTTCTCGCGTCGAGACTCTTGAGGTAACGAATCCAGGTGAGAAAGAAATACCGTGTCCTGGCAACTTAGCTTTACGGATCGTGTTTATGTACTGACGCTAATTGGACATGACGTTTGTTACAGATCAGGAAGGATAAGTTGGTTGCCAAGTATAATATGAAGTGAGGGCGAAGTGAGGGCGCAAGTCATTGCTTGTGAACGTTGCGCTAAGATTACTAGACCATAAAAACTTTGGATCGAATAGCATCTTCAGACTATTGCAGCATAAGTACGGTTTCACATGTTTGTTATGCTGCTGATCACGAGAGGATTAGTCAAAAGTTTGCTGGAACCTATTGCAGACTATGTAAAAAAAAGGCAAGAAAACTTTTGAACAGCTCATATTTCGAGGATAGAAGTACTTCGTAAGGGTAGTACGAGTATTTAAAAAGTTATGAATTTCAAGCGGTTTTTACTAGTTCTGAGTACCAATGACTTTCAACGTAGTCGAAATTTTCCGATGATTCAAAAACATTCTTGAAAAATTATACTGTTACCGATTTTTAATCTTGATTTCTTGTTTTTGGAAGATCTTACTATACGCCGCATCGTGTATTGTCACATCCTAGCATTGTTGAAAAAGCGATATTCGTATTCCTCGATCATATAATAACACACATCTTTACATTAACAAATTGATGATTAGTGTCAGAGTAATTTTTTTAAATGAGTCCTTTTTTTTAACCATCCAAAAATATTTATTAGGTTCAAAGTGATTGGTATATGAAATTCGAGAGGAAAGCTTGATTCTGAACTTACAGAAATTGATAACTTTACAAATGCGCATTTTTAATTTACAAGAATATTTGTTTTTTTTGCTTAACTATATCGAAGTATCAGAAAAAAAATTTCAAACTTAAATTCATAGTTATTGGTATCTGTTTGAAAAATTGCATTTTTAAACAAAACTTTATATTAAAAAGGAATTTGAACCTTTATATTTTACAGAAAAAATACCTAAGAATCACTATGATTATCCTAAATGTGAATATTCTTACATTCCAAATGTATCTCTCTTCCAACGACACATGACAATGTGATATCATGAAATTATTGGTTCACTTTTCTCTAGTTTCGTTGATTTGATAACAAGCTTAATGGATAAGTTCATGAGTTTAATTTAAAATGTATCGCTCAGAAAATTAATTACGTCTAATCGACATTTTTTTGCTTATTTTTATTCAACTACACCTTTTGTTTTCAATGTTATGTTTGATATTTTTTGACAGAATTACAAATTTTCAATCTTACTTAACTTTTTATGACATTTAAAGCGATTAGTGACACGGACAAAACAATCTCCAGAAATCTGCGAGTCCTTGCACGTATTCCCAAGCATTCTATATGATAGCGAAACTAATCACGTTCCCCAAACTGCATTCGACGAGAGCAATAAATTTTATCAGTACGCCGTATTTTGTCACATTCTATAAGCATATTTTTTAATGATCATCAGTATGCTTCTGTTTTGCATAACTTGATTTTTGTTAACTTCTACTTCTTAGACTTCTCTATTTTCAAACATTACTTGTTTCGTCACTTCGTCAATGGAAATTCATATTTCTTAGCGTTTACGTTTCTTGGGATTGCATAATTAATGAATTTATTTTCCTGATAAACATTGACTTTGAAATTAGATTTCGTCACTTTGATCTACGTACCAGTTTATTTACGAATGCGCACAAACTCACCCTTTTTTGTTCGAAAGTGTACTGAAATAGAGGACTAGTTTCCACTCGTATCAATTCATACTCCTGGTCACTAAAACGAATTAAAACAAAAACTACATTTTATTTGGTATTTGATGTTAAATAAATACAATTTGGTGCCACAAAAAATAAAAATGAATTGTCCCACCAAATTGAGAAAATCACTTATTATTGAGTAAGCGAGCGTGTGAATGTTCAAATATGCTTATCTGCCATATAAAACTACACACAATTGTTATTTGTACGTGTACTATGTACATATGCAATCAAACTCAATTATGGTATAATGCGATTCCATAATTGGCTACTGAAGGTAGTTTTTTCAAGCAAGTTCTTAAGCAGCGGCTGCACTGCGGGGACTTCGCTACTCTATGCGAAATACACGATCCTTGTTCGACCTCAACACATTTAATGACCATTGTCGAGTAGTCTTTTTTTTTAAATCGATGAAGTTTTTTCTCACTCAAAAATAATTATAACCTGAATGAGTTAATTTTTAGTTAAATTAGTTAATATTTAGAACGTCTTTGGATAAATATGTTCAATTCATATCCAGTAAGCTTCAAAAATACAATGATGTAATACGTATTGAGGCAGGGCATGAATGTTAATAACAATTTTTTACAGATGAAATCGAAAAAACGACCAAAAAATTCAGATTCTGCGTGCAAAAATAAATCAAAATCACTTGGTCGTTCTCGTGGAAGTCCATCAGCTGCGAAAACCCCTTAGCTGCCCCACTATATACGAGGATCATAACTTCGCTTGAGAAGGTTCTATTAATATAAAAATAAGTAGTCAATAACATCTATGTTACAACATATACTTCTTGATGAACACGTACGCGTAAGTGCAAAGTTTAAGTCAAGGTTCCCAGATTAAAATTTTAAAGAAAATGTTGTTAAAAGTTACCCTTAGTAATTTATGACAAAAGTGCGACCGTGACTGGAAATATATGTATCTCTTATCAGAAATTGTGAGAGCCTTGTAAAGAGCTAACGGGTAAACAGGACGGTTATTGACACCCTGGCAGTGATTGACTATCACATGTTATTATTTTTATATTTATATTACCTACGCACAGACTCTACCGTTCAATCCTACTACAAAAGAAGAGATCATATTGTATGAATTCATATATACTTTATTGTAAGTAAGAACAAAATATATGCATGCGATCGAATTGGAGGGATTTTTGTTGAAGCGTCGTGTTATCCGATTCTATGGATTATGTTATCGTATGTAGAATAATCATACGTACAAAAAGTACACAGAAAAATATAATTCATGTTGAGTTATTCACATGAAGAATACAAACTTGTTTGATTTGGATAAATACACAAACAGAGAATTAAATCCACTGGGGGGCCACCTGCACGTTTCGCACGCCGACCCCCGAAATTTAGTAAAACAATTATTTTCAAGATTTTTTGGAAAAAAAAAAAATTATTAGATTATTTACGTAGTTATCATCTTCATTCAATCCACTAACTAAAATCGCTTTCTATTGATTTTTCAAAATCTCATTTTCAAATTTACTCGCTCTTGACTAGTCTCGACCAATCACATAACGAATAAAAGGCTTCAGTACAGTGTCAATCATTCTTTCATCAATGTCAAGAAACGCTCAAATTTTCATAAAGCTTCAGTATTTAATTTTACTCCATGCATAATAATTTCTATACTTGAATTTCTGCTTCATGCTTGAGTGTAAAGTTTCAACACATAGAACTTTAAGGTAAAGTTTCAACACATAGAACTTTAAGACAGTTTATACTTTACTATTTGTCAATTGAGCACCTAATCGATGAAATTGTGTTTGAATCGATATCGTCGTAAGACCTGCGAGTTAAATGTTTAAAAAAAAACTTGAGGATACTTATTGAAACGTCTCGTTTTTCGTACTTTTAATAAAGAGGCGCGCTCCTTACTCTAGTCGATTGAGCATCAAATCGACGACACCGCATTTAACTTGATATTTTACTGAAAATTACAGATAAAATGTTTGTAAAAAAACTTGAAAATTCAAATCTATGAATCTGTGTATGCATTTGCAGAAGACGATGCTCTTTTACATAATTAATCGTGCTTCTGAATATCATGTGATTGGAATAGTTAGTTTGTAAGATGTATGAGCCTCCCTAAAGGAAACAAGATTTAACCGTTTACTCATACAAAATTATAGCAAAAAGGTAAAAACTTGAAGCTATGAAAACTAATGTAAATTGTGAAGAATATAGATTTTTGCAAGATAAATTTTTTTTCCTACATTTCTACACCTGGTGAACGGGTGTACCAAATTTTAGAAGGATATATTAAGTAAAAAAACTTTCTACAAGCAATCTTGCGAAAACGCATTGTGCCACGCAAGCTTGACTTATGATTAAACAACAGCAATGCTTTTTTTTGTGCATGCATTTGGCATAGGCCGATAAAATATTTGTCATATAAATATAATATCTTTTGTTAGTGTACTGAGACCAATATATTTTGAAGTGCTTATCCATCGAGAATAGCATGAACTTTATTATCATTAGTTTATCGCACTTTTTCTTAAATTAGTCTTAAATATCTTGTCTGAAATATTTTTCACGTTGCTGTCATCATCAGTATTGTCAGAATTACTTGTATATTTGTTTGTTCGTTCGTTTATTATCCCTTAACTTTATCCAGTACAAATAGATTTCTTATATACAAATTTTTCACAAACCTATTTTGAAGTAACAACAGTTGTATTTCTTTGAAATGACCACACAATCTGATTAACAAAATCGACCCACCTATGGTTATCATGGTATGCCTAAAATTATTAAAGTATTTGGTCAAAACGTTTCAAAATAATACAAAATCACACAGTAATAAATATTTTTTTTTAAATGTATATTGATCCCAGACAGTTTTATTGAGTCATATTCCCAAATTTCACTTATCCTGTAGAAGGCTTAATCCTCTTTAAGGGGATGGAAAAGCAGATTTCAAATTTAAATTTTGCGCCATCAGCCTATGTCGGTAACTGTACTTTTTTTTTATTGTTTATTTAAAAACGGATGCAAAATCGGAAAAACCCAAGATCGCTTGCGCTAGATAAAGATAACATCATTACTCATTACTACACAAAGTTTGGAGTTCTTGCTTCGAAAGATATTTTTTGTTTCGGTGCAAGAATTTTTCAAGTTTTCATTCACATATTAACTCCAAACTTTGCGTAGTAATGAGTAATGATGTTATCTAGTGCAAGCGATCTTGGGTTTTTTCGATTTTGCATCCGTTTTTAAATAAACACTACACAAGACTATAGTTACCGACAGAGGCTGATGGCGTAAAATTAAAATTTAAAATCTGCTTTTCCATCCCCTTAAAGAAATAGAATATCTTGATGTACAAATGCAACCAATGTAAGCGGACTCATTTTCTTTCAGCTAAGATCTCAAGAGATCTAATTTTTCTT
>JAPYYV010016738.1:0-16092 GCA_030522625.1 Copidosoma aretas
CCCAAAATCAAGCAGTGAAAGTGCTTTTTTGAGGTTAGAAGACGGAAAAATCACGATTCTCGCACCTTTTCGCCCTATGACATGATAACTTCGCGAAAAATAGTTTGGCGATAATTTAACTTGCGTAGATAAACAAGAATTTGATTACGGACAAATTATATATCCATCACTGTTTTTAGAAATCGACTGCTATATATAGAGCCATGCACAAGGCTTTTAGCGCAGTATTAAAAATGGTGTCACAAAATAATCATTAATTTAAAATCCAATCGCCTGACCTAGTCGTAAAAATATGTATGACAAAAATTTTTAAAATGGATTCTATTGAAAATTTGAATTTTTTGTAAAATATGCATATTGTACCCCATTTTGAAAATAAACTATCTTGCAAAATAAACAAATTCAAATAATTCTGTGAATTTTTTTATTTAATATTTCAGCTATGGGTCAGGCGGTTGATGAGACTTTGCGCGCTAGTCTCCTTGACTTCTGTTTGCCTAAATACGCCCAAGACTTTTGAAAAGGTCCCGCTACTTCAATACGTTACCTTCAATTGCGATCTGATCGTCACGTTTCTATTCACAGCCGAGATGATTGCCAAAATGCACATACGAGGCATTCTCAAGGTATTCAAGTAACTTTAGAACTTTATGCATGATTATTGTACCATTTTTGCGTACGTGTAATAGGGATAACTGCAAATATTATATATTCATACGTAGTACAACACGAGCAAAAATTCGCGATGTAAGTATATATGTATTGTTATCGTAATTTCCAGAACGAAAAGTCCTACTTGAAGGACCATTGGTGTCAATTTGATGCGAGTATGGTATTTTTTCTTTGGTTGTCGGTGATTCTTCAGATGTTTGAGATGCTGGAATTAGTCATGAGATTTAGCTACACCTCAATCTTACGAGCTCCAAGACCCTTGATAATGATTCGCTTTCTTCGGGTTTTTTTGAAATTTTCGATGCCCAAAGCCAGGATCAATCAAATATTCAAGTAAGATTTGGAAATATATAATGCGCATAGGGACCAATTATGAATAATGGCCGCCTAATTTATAGCAATTCGTGTACGTCAATTTTTTAATGTTTCTTTTTGTTTTGTAATGCAACAAATGTAGCGTCTTTATGTTTTATTCTCCATCGACTGTACAGATTTTCAACATGCGAGCTTTGTGCATTCATTAGCCATGATTCAATAAATAAATGAAATAAATGTAAGATGCGGTTGTTACAAATAACGTTGCGCCATAATTAACAGCATGGCTTGTTACTCATTGTGCAAACTGCCGCCCCGTGCTCATCATTTCGATGTTGTTAAGGTGATGGAAATAAAAAAAAAATTGTGTTAATTTTTTGCTCTTATGTTAACACAGGCGATCGAGTCAGCAAATTTACAACGTGACACTTTTTTTTTTGTTCTTCATGTCCTTGTACGGACTACTCGGGGTACAATTTTTCGGCGAACTGACGAACCACTGCGTGCTAAACACAACAGATCCGCGACACATTACTATTAACAGCCTCGCTATACCCGACACGTTTTGTTCGACCGATCCTGAATCCGGCTATCAATGTCCTGAGGGCATGAAGTGCCTCAAACTAGAGCTTTCCAAGTACATAATGGGATTCAACGGTTTCGACGAGTTTGGTTCGTTTGCTCATACTTACTCACTATGTAATATACTCAATACTTTTCTCATGATCAACAATACAATTCACGTGTATAATATGTAATAACAGCCACGAGCATCTTCACGGTTTACCAGGCTGCCTCGCAGGAGGGCTGGGTATTTATCATGTACCGGGCGATCGACAGTTTGCCCGCATGGCGGGCTATACTCTACTTTAGCACGATGATCTTCTTTCTGGCTTGGCTGGTCAAGAACGTCTTTATTGCCGTCATCACGGAGACGTTCAACGAGATAAGGGTGCAGTTTCAGCAGATGTGGGGCGTGCGAGGTACGATGAGCAACAACAGTACAGCTTCGCAGGTGCTCACGAGCGACGAAGAGAACGGCTGGAAGCTTGTCACCCTTGACGAGAACAAGCACCTGGGCGGCCTGGCTGGCTCACCCCTCTGCCAGGCTGTTCTGCGCTCGCCCCAATTTCGCATGGTCGTCATGTGCGCTATACTGGCCAACGGCATTACTACGGCCACTATGAGCTTTAAGCACGATGAACGGCCACGGCACACATTTTACGACCGCTACTATTACGCCGAGATTGTCTTTACTCTGCTACTCGATCTCGAGACCGGCTTTAAAATTTGCTGTCTCGGCTTTCGCAGCTATTACAAGCACTCGATACACAAGTTCGAGCTTCTTCTTGCCATCGGCACGACCATACACGTCGTACCGTTCTTCTACCTCTCTGGTTTCACCTACTTTCAGGTATCTTTTCTTTTTAACCTTATTTTTTCTCATTCCAAATTACTTGTATTAATAATAATTGATGCATTATTATAATAATAATAATAATAATAATAATAATAATAATTCACGATGACTACAATATAGTATTAATGTGTCATTATTACGCGTCATTATTATATGCGTTTATAACTTAGGTGCTTCGAATCGTCAGGCTGATCAAGGCCTCACCCATGCTCGAAGATTTTGTCTATAAAATCTTTGGTCCGGGCAAAAAACTCGGCAGCCTAATCATCTTCACCATGTGCCTTCTTGTTATATCATCGAGTATTTCCATGCAACTTTTTTGCTTCTTGTGCGACTTTACAAAGTTTGAGACGTTTCCCGAAGTAAGGCTATTCGCTTCGTGCAGCAATCTGAAACAGCGCCGTTTGTGTCACCTGCGCGGGAAAAAACGGCGGTACTAACTCACAAGAATACATAGCATCTTGTGGGCCATGACCTCTTATACATTTTTTTTGAGGCATTAATGGATCTCTTGTAACTGAGTTAAGTTTTTTCAGTGTTGGGTATTAGTTTCGAACCGACAGTAATTTTTTCACTGTTGTATAATGAAAAAAAATGTTTTCTATAAGAAATACATGTGTTTTGTGAGTTAGTAAGGACAATTTTTCCCGTTGGTGGTGCTGTTTCAGATTGCTACACGAAACGAATACGTTGTATATATTTAAGTAACACATATATATGAGTGATTCAACGAAAATCGTCATATTTCGAAGGCTGAGGTTTTTCATTGAACTACGTTTTTTTTCGTATTGTACAAAATGAATTACTGTTGTAGACAATGAGCCCGTAACGCTTATTTAGCCCCTTTTTTTCATTTTAAAACGAATCAATACTTTTTCATGACCCTGCACGCTTCGCGCGACAACCACCAACATTCGATTGAATATATTATTTATTTTCATGATTTTTTTAAGAAAAATATATGGATGAATTCTCTTATAACGTACAGCCATGACTTTTATCAATTAAAATTACTTATTATTTATAGTTTAAAATCTTTTTTTCAAATTTACCCGTCAAGAGACCAGTCTCGACCAATCACCCACAGAATAAAAAGGCTTCAATCACGTGACAATCAATCTTTCATCACAATATTTGATTTCTCTTGTACTTTGACAGACAAACTCTATACTCTTTATTATTTGAAAAAGGTTTCAGAACATAAACTCTACATCCGACGCATTAATCGACTGGGATATGAAAAATCCCGGTTTTTCGTAGAATCACCCATATATATCTATACATATTGGCGTGTATACAAAGCACAGCATGACCATCCTCTTATTCTTTCAGGCCTTTATGTCCATGTTCCAAATTCTGACGCAAGAAGCATGGGTCGAAGTTATGGATGAAACAATGGTTAGAACTCACGAATCAATTGCCCCTCTTGTTGCCGTTTACTTCATACTTTATCATCTTTTTGTAACACTGGTGATTATTGATGATTATCGTCGATCATTTACTTATACTCGTATATACCGGCTAGATGATCGATTACAGGTACGCGATTTCAATAATTAATTTTTCACTCTAGATTGTGTTGAGTCTTTTCGTCGCAGTTATATTAGATAATCTTGAATTGGATGAGGATATCAAAAAACTAAAACAGCTCAAGTTTCGTGAACAGAGTGCTGAAATCAAAGAGACACTACCATTCAGACTGAGGATTTTCGAAAAGTTTCCCGACAGTCCGCAGATGACTTGCTTGCACAAAGTACCATCAGATTTTAATCTTCCAAAAGTGAGTGAAAATCGTTGATTCGGCAAAAAAAACCAACAACAATAATAATAATAATAATAATAATAATAATAATAATAATAATAATGAAATGATTTTTCAGGTGCGAGAAAGTTTTATGAGACAATTTGTATACGAAGTCGAAGACGAAGAGAACGAAGGCTCTAGAAGAGTTTGCGAAACTTTTGACTCGAAAATGGTGTATCGCAAACAACGGCCGGTTCAAATTTTAAATAAACAGCCGAAAGTTCGAACCCTCGAAATAAATTTTAAAAAAGCTGCAGTTACGTACATGATCAAGTAATAAATAGTCAATTATTATAATAAAATTATTATAAGGAAAAAATACTGATTTTTACTATATTTTTTTCTACTATTACGATTTCTTTAACACCTGGAATTCGATGATCATGATGAAGCGATTCAAACAACCAACGGCTGTTGCTTGGTGATTCTGCAATGATACCAGTTCCTGCAAAAAGTTTACTGAAACCGCAAGGGACAGTCAATAGTGCGAAACAACTGCGAATAGACCAAAAAAAGTAAATTGCAATAATGTAATAACGCGTGACTCGAAACTTTTGAGCTGTCTATTGAAAGTGCTTGTCGTGAAATAGGTCGATACGAAGGAGCGTCAGGAGTGGCTCTATAAAATTAAAACAAACCTATGAACACCTGATGGAAAATGGTGAAATTGGGGCTATCAACCGTATGACCTCATCGCGCAGCAGACCCCATGATTTAGACATAAAGCTTTTGCAAGCGAAAAGGCAGCAAGCCGAAATGCGCAGGTATAATAACCAGAGATAATTTCCATCATCTCTACTAGATATAATATAATGTATTCTATCCTCACGTTGCCTCGCACGTACTATTAATCCTTATTTTATTACCCTTATTGTGATGCAGAAATCAGCGCGAAGAAGATTTACGGGAGAATCATCCATTCTTTGATACGCCACTGTTTGTAGTGCCGAGAGAAAGCAAGTTTCGAAAAATTTGTCAATTACTTGTCTATGCAAGATATGACGCGAGACTCAAGGACCCATTGACGGGAAAGGAGAGAAAAGTTCAATACAAGAGCCTGCAGTGAGTGCAATATGAGTATATTATTCATTATACTTTACTTTGTATACCATAGGTACATATTTCTTTATTATATATTTGTAAGGTTTTTTACTGGTAGCGAGGCCCCCATGCCCCCGCTGGCCACCTCTAGCCAGCCCTTACGAAACATGATTATTTCTAAGTTATTTTCCCTTACCTCTGGCCGCCCCTTAGACCCCCTTTCTCCTTTATTAAATTCACTATAATGATAAGATTATTGAGACGTACAAGCAGAATGCCGATCACTGTATAAAAACTATAAATTTTTTTATGCACGAATAAAAAATTATGTACTTATACTTAATGGTATTTGTATAAACGTCACATATAGTTACATGTTTGTAGTTTTTTCAGTAATAAATTTGTCTGACACTAATTGTTAGAATGATATTTAAAATTTGTATACCGGTTATTATATGATCATGAACATATTTAAATACGTATATTATCATTCTATTAATTTATAACGAATATATTAATGTACAACGTAAATATTCATAATTGAGATAAAAGCAGTACGGTAAACATTTTTTTTATTTTTAAGGTAATATTTCGTTTTGAAAATAGCTAAATAAATATTTATTACATTTTTTGTATAATAATTATATTAAGTGATTGTTAATAATACATATGATACAGTCAGCGTAAAATTCATGAATATCAACATGTACAAAAGATTGTTTGTAGTATGAATACCTCGTAAAGTATGACTAACTCGTGTCATCCCTGAGTTTAACTTGTAAATATTAAACACGCTAACAGTCTTGATTATTCAAAAACAAATTTAAAATCATACGTGGACATTCTTGTAGAAGACTAGAATTTACTCTACTCTCAATAAGCAGAACGACCCCAACTTCTTATTCCTGGGTACAAACTACAATCGGATATAAAATTTAGAAATAAGTGAGCGCAATATGTACTTATTTTTACCGATAAGCGACGTAGGTCTTATTTTGTTGCATATTGAAACTTTCTATGAATCAAAAAAGCATAAGAATTATTTCAGAACTTGTAAAACGTTTCATATTATGGGTTATTTGAATTTATACTGTACCGAATTTCTCCGTTCAACTTCGATTCTGTTACAAAGATATCAATAGCCTTATTTGAAATATTACACTGAATTTTGCATCCCTCATTATCATTAAGTAAAAATTTTTAATTTCAAAGTCAACATTTTTATCTTCGTTTATAAAAATTATGTCTTATAGTACATCTTCAATAAATATTACTTCAGGCTGTGATAATAAAAATATTAAGAATTATATAAAAGTTAAAACAACTGAAAACATCAGCAGAAGTTATAATAATAACAGTATAAATTGTTGTGGTGGTATAGCATTGAATTTAAAAATAATTGATTTTTTACCCAGATTTTTTACCCACACTATTCTTACTCTTTTATTTTGACACAGTGAATTTCCTGAGTTTTCCCGGCTTGCATGATGTAAAAAAAAAAAAATCCCTTAGAATTCTAGGATTTCCCGGATCCATATAGAAACCCTGATCGCTTGTTTTCTCCGTAATTTTAACCCTACGAAATCTGGGTTCACCCCCCCCCCCGCACGATTTTCAAGGCCTCCCACACCCCTCTCCCGCAAATTTTTTAATAGTATTTACTGTTTTGTCTTTGACTACACCGTGGAAAACGTACGTGTAGAAATTTTTTTAACAATTTTATCTCGTCATAATTTTGTATTCTCTTTGATTGGTTTTAAGCTTAATTTAAACATAAATTTGATTCCAATTTTTTTAGTCATGAAGCAATATATCATTGCATTATTTTTCAAAGAATTTAAACAATACAAATTTTCAACAAATACTTACGCCACATTTAAGGTATTGCTATGTCACCCTGACTTTTTGTTATTATTATTTACATGATTTTATAAATTTTTCAACCATACGACATGATGATATAGATAAGTGTAATAATATATATGTACACTTATTCAAGGCTATACTGTCTCTGCCCTGTTACGGTGTGGTTCATAACTTATTTCTAATTGAACTTTTCATTCACTGGTTATTAATTAATTTGTTTTTAAATATTTGATTTGCTATACATACATGGATTATTCATTTAATTAAATAATTTTTTTTTTTTAACTTTGGAAGCAAAGTTTTTATTATATTATCGTATGTACAGGCATGGAAAAAGAGATGGAGGGAGAGCCATTTAAAAATTTTTACCCTCAATAAATGTGTAACGGAAGTACATTTTTAATTTTAATTCAATTCCTAAAAAAAAAAAAAAAAATTTAAAAAAAATAAAAAAAAAAAAAAAAAAAAGCCACGAGCTATCTTTTTGAGGCGATTACTTTCACTTCCTCTCATATTGTGGTTCATAACTTATTTTTATGACACGCTTCTTTTTGCACAGTGTGTCCTAAAATCGCACTTATAACACGTTGTGTCATAAAGTATTATTCGGCACTAGTGTTATAAACTGATGTTCTCCTCATGTGAACTTGTCACCCTCGCTTCGCTCGGGCGCAAACGTCCACACGAGAAGAAAACTAGCTTATAACACTAGTATCGAAAAGTATTATTAATTTAAATATTCATTCACTAGATTAATTAATTTGTTTTTAAATATTTTATTCATGATATACATTAATAAATTATTTATCTTATTGAATAATTTTTTTTAAACTTTGAAAGCAATATTTTACATTATTATACGATACACATATGAAAAGACTAGCTACTATTTTTATTGAAATACAATAAACAATTCCCAAAAAATTGTTGCATGCTCGGCAGAACGATGCAGACACCCAATATTTATTCAACGGGTTTTTACTACGACTTAACCTCAAACTATTTGAAAATACGCGATATCTTGGAAATAAAGAAAGATAGAGCAAAAATATCAATTCTTATGGATTTTCTAAAGAGAAAGAAAATCATCGCGGAGTACAAATAGAGAGTTGTTCGTTGATGTAAAAACATAACCTCAATTATCAGTGTTTTGGATGTATAGAAAAAATTATTCAAGTGTTATGGAATTGAGATGTAAAAACTTTGGAAAAATTTATAGCATGTTTAAAAAATTATGTTAAGTGTGGAGAAATAATTATTTACGGTTTTGTGCACGCACAATCTCGAAATATTCGAAAATACGCAATATCTTGAACAAAAAGCCAGTTATGCTAAAAATAACAATTTTTATGGGTTTTGTAAAGGGTAAATAAACATCGAGGTGGGAAAATAAAGGGGTTTTAATCAACGTTACGACATAACCTTAATTTTCCTAATTTCGGATGTATCTTGGTAAAAAAGTGATAAATTTAGAAAAAAATTACAGCAGGTTAAGGATATGAATACAAACACGTACAACCACACCCAATTACTGAATATCCTCATTCCAACGATAATTGCACCACCTTCGATACATCGAAGTTGGTTATTTAAAATATCGTTTCACAATAGGTATATCTACATTCATATATTGTCTGCTAAAGAAGTATAACTTCATACTTGGGTATCCAAGCACCCACTGACTCGTTTTTTTTAAATTTAAGTTCTGTTTGTAAATTTTGTATCTTACCGCTTGTTGAATCTACCGAAAATTAGCACAGCTTGCTTCTACCAGATGAAAATAAGCACAGTTTTTATGTTATAAAACGAAACGAAGGGCACATCCTAGTGCCCCATAGCACAAAGCACAAACTGCTACAGTAAGACGAAATTAAAAGGAGCGAAAACGAATAAGGCAGCCTTGTTCAGGCTTTTTCACTTGTGACGTCATCATGCAAGATGGCGATAGCCTGGGGTAAAAATTTAGATTTGCATCTAAAGTTAAGTTAGAGTAATGAAAATTATTAAGTTCTACCAGCTGATGAAAAGCTTGTAAGAACTTATTTGTAAGATTTATTATATAGGCAATTTGTATTTAGCATATTTACCGGATAAGTGATGTAAATAAATAAACGAAGTTATCGCGGAAAAAAAGTTGGATACAATAACAATTTTTTTCTATTCTCCTAAAAGTTTGATCACACCAATATTTAAATATAACAACAAGCAATGCCTAATAATGTACAATAAATTTTATCCCTATTGAAACAAACTGCACAGATGAAGAATCACGTTGCAAGCAAAGTGTGGTTATAGCAAGTCAATATGTATACCTATACACATCGTACCTACTCTGATGCATTTTCACAACATGATGTATATAGGTATACAAACTAGCTAGGTTTAACCACACTTTGTGCGTGCAACGTAATTCTTATCACCTGTACACTTTATTTCAGTGGGATTAAAATTAGCGCTGCATTGTTAGGCATCGAGTTATGTCATATTTTACAATGTACATAATTGGACCCTTGTGAGAATAGGAAAAAAATGTTTTTCACATCAACTTTTTGCTCGCGATAACTTTATTAAATAATTTATATTATTTATCAAGTGAATATGACAAATATTCATTGTCCAGTCGATAGCTTATAAAAAGAAGAAGTTCTTACAAGCATTTTCATCAGCTGGCACTTACAAATTAATAACTTTTATTACTCTAATTCAACTTTTGATGCAAGTTCAAATTTTTACCCCAAGCTATCGCCATCTTGCATGATGACGTCACAAGTGAATAAGCCTTTTTGAAAAAGATTTTTAAATTTTATTAAGTTTACTATTTTTTTAACAAATAAATTATTAGAGATGGCTTTTTTTGAAGTATATTAATTTTTTTAATTAATTAATTTAACGGTTGTTCAATGTCTGTTAACAGAGATATATTGCAGTACGTAATATTAAAATACGTAATTATGCAGAACAAAATAATTTTATGAATTTTCCTGTGCTGCATGAGTTTTTTTCTGAAAAATTATTGTTATTAGCTCATTTTTTAATATTATTTACATAAACTTGAATTATTAAATTTATATTATATTTAATATATTTAAGAATGAAAAAAAAATGTGTATCATGACCTACATCTCTAATTTATCAATTAATTAAAAAGATGTAGTTAAAATGTAGTTAAAAGATGCAGTTAGTATGTTAAAAAAAAATTCAGATCTATATATTATTTATTAAAGTGTAAATTTTGCTCATTGATTTATGGAAATGAAGAAGCATTTATAATACACGAGAAGACTCATAAAAATTATTAAATAGAATGTAACGAATGTAACATAACTTTTTTTTTTTTTTTAATTATCATTATTATTATAGTGCACTACGTTCTACTCTGGGCACTCAGCACTTTGGGACTGGGGGAGGGATGGGGAATAGGGAAGGTAGGGGATGCCGTCCCACATTCGCCTAAGACAAGTCCTGATGTGGGTTGGAGAAACCACTTTGGAAAAACTTATCCCGGAACGGCCCAGTGTATTGTCTGAGTTCTGACCGGGTGTCTATGTCCACGTAGACAACGTAGACATCAGGACTGAACTCCTGCACACCTCCCGCTCACGTTGTCCGTAACGTAAGAGAAACAGTATGCTACACAGTTATCAAACACAAAAAGCATTTTATAAGGCACAAAAAAGATAACAAGAGCAATAAAATTATAAAATGTATTTTTCAACATTCAAGAGGCAGAAGCATCTAAACAGATATCTTTCAACTCATAAAATTGACAAGAACAAAATATGTCCGGATTGCGGAAAAAAGTTTTCAAGAAATGATACTCTGAAACGGCATCATGATAACGTACATAAAAAAATTGACTACTTAATTCAGGAAGAATGATTAAGAAAAAATATGATGCCTGTTGAAAATAATTACCTTTTGGGGGGTTGGCGCGCGGAGTGTACAGGGGACAAAGCCCCTCTAGTACATAACAATAATACTTGCATGCAATAAATCTGATGTAATATTAATAAAAATCAATTGATCGTCTAGCAATTTCCTCGGACTCGTGACATATCTGGACTGGGTGATGATCTGCGCGACCACCTTTTCCTGCATTTCAATGATGTTCGAAACTCCCAAATACCGCGTCATGGAAGTTCCAGCCTTACAGATAGCGGAATATGGCTTTGTCATTTTCATGAGTATCGAGTTGGCGCTGAAAATTCTGGCCGACGGCCTGTTTTTTACGCCAAAGGCCTACATAAAAGACGTTGCTTCGATACTCGACGTCTTTATCTACGTGGTAAGCATCGATTCGACGTCACAACTGTAACTTACTTACGAAAATTATTGTTTCTTTCGTCGATCGTATAGGTGAGCCTTGTCTTTCTCTGCTGGATGCCGCGAAGCGTGGCACCAAATTCGGGAGCACAGCTCCTGATGATATTGCGCTGCGTTCGGCCGCTGCGTATATTTACGCTCGTGCCCCACATGCGCAAGGTTGTATACGAGCTCTGCCGCGGCTTCAAGGAGATCCTCCTCGTCTCAATTCTCCTGATTCTCCTCATGTTTGTTTTTGCGAGCTATGGGGTTCAACTTTACGGCGGCAGGCTGGCACGTTGCAACGATCCGACCATCATCAAGCGGGAGGAATGCGTGGGCGTCTTTATGCGCCGGGTCTTTGTCACCAAGATGAAGCTATTAGCCGGCCAGAACGAGAGTTATCCATCGATTCTTGTGCCGCGCGTCTGGTCAGTCTCAAAGTTGTTAATAATATTAATTGTATCTGCACTTTTACATCCATACATATTATTATTATATGTATACATGTTGTCATTTCTGTACACCTATCACTTTTGCTTTGACCATAAATGAACGAATTCTTGGTATTAATTTACAGACCGCGCCATACTTAAGACGTCTTAATTTCAGATTACGTATGATTAAATGAATTCTGATCTGTTTAACTCTTTTTTTAGTGCGCTTGCTCTATCTGGTAGGCTTACATACATACATTACAATATATGTCAATGGAATTAGAAACGTATTATTTTGTCACATTAAATTTTATATATATTTATTCCTTGTCAAGCGGGCCACCTGAGTATCTCAAAAACAAACGTTTTAATCTCAACCAAATTTGACACAGATTATCCTTGACATGTGTACTTACTATCATCTCAAATATTTTCAGAATTACTTTTTTTTTATTTCAAAATAGCGGACCAAAATATTTTTTAAAAGTAGTTTTTTCACATTTTGTCCAAGTATACCGTTAATTAGTTGAGAAAAACCAATAATTAACTTGAGATTCTTATTCCATTGGACATTTTTAGTATTGCTGAAAGTAAGAATTTGACTGAAATGCTAAATTTCAAAATGGCGGCAAATGAATGGTTTATTTTATTTTTCAGAAGTGTTCGCTTTAACTTACTGGTAATCAGGATAAGAATAATACACCTAAAAACTTTTTTTAATAATTTGAATAAACATTATTTAATAACTAGAGATGACGGATCCAATTAGGCGGATGCAAAAGAGTTGTATGGTAGCATGCTTAAAGTCAACTAGATTTTTTTTATTCTTTTGCGAAAATAATGTTTTTAGCTACGACTAATATGAACCACATATGTTTTCAAGGCTTCGAGGCAGTGATGGTATTAAATTTGACATTAGTTTTACAAAATTAATCTGTTGAAATCATTTGTTCAAATAAATTATCCATACATCAAATTTTTTTGCATGACAAAAGTCAGAAGTATTATACAAGAAAAAATACATCCGGAACAGTACTTTTATATATTTAATTACGCTTCGTTATAAACAAACTGACAAATAATGAATTTTGCAATTTTAATGCAACTATTTATGTCGACAAGAAAATTGATGGAAACACAAACACACATTTGTTTAGACCAGTTAATGCAATATTGTCATATTGCAAATATCGAGCTTTATATTTTCAATTTAGAGACGTCAAGGAGGCTTTCCACCATATATATAGACATAGCACTAAATTTGTTGAAATCACTAAAGGTCTCCATTGAAATTTAGTAATGAAGAGATACTGTGGTATAAAAACGGGGTACTATATACATGAAAAAATAATTATTTCATAAAATTTGCTATATCATATGTGCGAAAATCTCAATTTTACAAATTATTTATAAAAAACGACTTTTTCCTTGGTTTTTTATTCGATTTCAACTTCTTGAAATTTGTTTGCTAGAAGTTGGGTGCGATTGTTTATACGAAATCATGGAAGTACAAGCTTTCATTTCCCTATAAACAATTGCACCTAACTTTTCGAACATCCAATATTTTCGAAAATTTCCGATCGTAACTTTATCTGAAATGGTTTAAGATATGAAAGAAACATTGAAAATTCAATATCGGATAAAAAACCGAAGAGAAAGTCATTTATCATGAGTTTCTGAAAATAGATCGAACGTGCGATCTGAGCATTCTTCATCTCCTCCCGTGGTGCGTATACCGTTTTTCACCAATTAATTCGGGCGCCACGGGGGTTCCCGTAGCCGATTGAGGTCCACTGCTCCAACAAGGTTTTGTCTATGTATTTTTGTCTCCCGAATCACAATTTCGAGGGTGACAGCTCGAAAGACCACGCAATAAACAGTTATAAACAATGTTTGAAAAAAAAAAATTCATGTTATTCACAAATAAACAATTTTTCATATTAATTAACGAATTTGGAGCAAAAAATGTTTTTTGCAAAATTTGTGAAAAATCCTCAGACTATTTTTAAAAAATTCCTAAAGTTTGAACTAAATCCACATTTTACGATTTTCAACCATGTACTTATTACTTGGCTGTTTAGTCGAGGAAATACTTAAAGCAATGTACTATTGATTTTTTGAACAGTAATTGTTTTGAACAGTTTTTTACTTATGATGGATTTTGATGCGATTTTGGGCATTCGATTCGTGAGAGCTTTAGGAAACTTTGTGACCTAAATTTATCGCCGGAAATGCAAAAATGGATTTTTAAAGTACATGTTGGAGAGACAATAAAAAACAAATTTACAACTCGGTAAATATTGATATAAATGAGTCCATTTTCACTACTCGGGGGTTATCGGGGTTGCTGAATACGAATATCGCGACAGAATCGGTCTCCGAGGTACCTGGTGCGCAGGGTGAACGGTATCCCTGTCGTCTCCTGGAGTTTTTGGCAAATTCGTAATATAATCAGTCCAAACTCGTCACTCGGAGGTTTTTGGGATCGCTGAATACGAATATCACGACGGCAAAGATCTCCAAAATACCTGATGCTCAGGGAGAACGGTATCCTTACTGTCCCCGTGAAGTGTACGTAATTATACCACGTGATTTTTATTATATTTTTGTACATTATTCTTAATTATCAATTTCCATATTATAAGAAAGGTGCAGATTCAAACAATACGCTGAATAGTATGTTTTGCAAACTTAAAATTTTTATGTTTTCGTGTTTGTATAGTTAATATTAATAACAATTAGTCTTGAACACTGAAGTTCTCTCCGTCTTCGCTTGCCTCCTCTGTGCACAGCGTTCTAAAAAGGGACACCCATCCAGTTGTAACTGTATGCTAAAGTGCTATATATAGGTATACTTTAACATACGGTTACAGCTGGGTGGGTGTCCCTTTTGAGTACCCCTGTCTGAGCATTCATATTCAGTGAAAGTTGTCTCTTTCTCTTTTAAACTTTCAATGTTTGAACAGTTGCAGCCTGCACAATTTTCGCATGCAACGTTACAAAGGCGCCAAATTCAAAAAGCTATTGAGCTCCAGTAGCTCAAATTTGTAGTCATGATCACCAAAATCAACACCTTTATTGTAATATTTAAATTAATAATTAACAATTAAAATCCAGATCACAGTGTTTAACAGTTTATATAAAGGATACTTCCCGAAGAGGACGTAGATACTGTCAACCCCGTGCACCGCTCAGAGACCTTTGCCGTCGTGATATTCGTGTTCAGCGATCCCAAAAATCCTCTAGTAACGAGTTAAGACTGATTATATTACGAATTTGCCGAAAACTCCAGGAGACGGCGGGGATACCGTTCACCCTGGGCATCAGGTACCTCATAGACCGATTCTGTCGCGATATCCGTGTTCAGTGATGCCGAAAATCCCCGAGTAACGCGTGTCAACAATTTGTCTTGCAATTTACCTTGAAACTCCAGGAGACGACGTAGGTACTGTCAACCCGAGAGTAGTGAAAATGGACTAATTTCTATCAATATTGTCTCTCCAAGATAAACTTTAATATGCATATTATTTATGCAAAAATCCATTTTTGCATTTTCGGCGATCAATTTAGGTCACAAAGTTTTCTGACGCTCTCACGAATCGAATGCCCAAAACCTTTTAGTGCTTTATTTCCACGACGAGTTACTTCATTGTTTTCAACTCGCCAGGGCTCAAAATTTATCTTGAGGCGTGTAATTTTAGAGAAAAAAAGATTTATAGTCATTTACCGATTGAGAAGCGCGGTATTATCTAAAAACCTCGCTAAAAACGCATGGCCGTTGTTATACCTACTATCTATGAATGCCTATAACTAGACATTAAACTGTTGCAAACTACTGATATAGAAAAATTTAACGGACTTCGTAAAAAGTTCCTGGTAAAGAGTGACAATGTTTTCCGTAAGCGAAAAATAAACTCGAGAATGGCCGATTTCTTTTATTTCGTGTAAAACAGAATCATGACGCTGAATGGAGCTTTTTTTTGCATCAATCAACTGTCCTGTAACGTATGCTTAATTTGTTTATGAAAAGCCCCGCTCTCCTCTTCCTCCTTTGGAGAAAAAGCGAGTGTGCACACTAAGGGCTCAGTCCCATGGAGCGAAATAGAGCCGCGCAATAGACTCCGCGCAATAGAAATAGCCAATCAGAGCTATTGCGCAGAATTTTCTATTTCGCATCTGTTTGCTAGTGGTATGGGGGTGCTTGAAAACTCATCATCGGTTTCTTAACGAAGATG
>JAPYYV010016739.1:0-12686 GCA_030522625.1 Copidosoma aretas
GTCCTTCAAACACTCCCCTCATTCTCTCTAAATTAGATTGAGGATCCCATTGATGGAAAGATGAGAAAAAAAGCATGTTGCGTATTGAATTGTCTCTCTCTCTGTGTGTAGCCGTTGCTCGTGACATCGTGCAATGCGGTTCGCGGGGAGAGTTGATCTGCTCGCGTGATTGATACAGCTCTCGCGGGAGGGATGGGATTTGGGACGGTTTGTTGGTTTTCGCTCCGGGTACGCTCCTGGGAGTGCCCTGTGTGTTTATTATGTTTGGGTTTCGGGCGCACCGACTCATACGGGTTGGAAATAGACAAGGGGAAAACCCCGCTTCCGTCGGAAAACGTTTTTGGATTCGGTTTTTTTGCGCAGTTACATTCGGGGGATGCCACAGCATAGGACTCGACCGTTTGCCGGGTGAAAATGTGGTCCCAATTTGTTCAAACTAGATTTTTACAAGCAGATCACAAAATTTGCTTTTTTTTAGGTAATTCAGGTGAATCGAAACTAAAAAGATCCATTGTCAATTTTACAAAAAAATTCTTGACTTATAAATCATTATGCCAATGATTAAATCTTTTCGTTCAAAATTTCAACCATGAAAGTGTCCGTTTTTGTTATATTTCGGACATACAATTATTAACATTAAATGTTGAAATTATGACTTTTGGGCGATTTAATTCTATAAATCTTGATTACTCATCGATAACACACTTATTCGCACATCAAGTTTTATAATAACAAGGCGCACGAAGCTTTCACTCCAAAAATCGATCGAGCCAAAGTTTATTACAATTATTCGAGAATTGACGGAAAAAAATTATCGCTCAGGAGCAGAAAAGCACTGTTGATGAATAAATTATTAAAAAACAATTTTCGTCAAAATAGAAAATAAAAAATATTTTATTTATAAGCTCTGTAGTCGCGTTGCGTGGTATATAATAGTTTTGAAAAACTTTCCAACATTCAATAAAAATTTTAAACGAAATAACAATGTCGACAGCTCTACAAAAAAAAAATCATTGATGGTCTTGACCTATTTTGATTTTGTATGAACCTGAAAAAAGATTATTAAATTACATTTTTTACTAAATAAGAGAAGACACAGACATATTTTTCATCGTGTACAATAGTTTCAATGAAAAGTAATTTTTGGTTCTTAGCTAAATGCTCTTTCGTGATCACGAAAAATTATTTTGTCTACCAATTCACGGCGGAATATAATAAATTTTGACTCGATTAATGCGTCTAAGTATGTCTTCTCATTATTTGACGTAAAAATAACCGGGTTGTTAATCATCAATTGAAATCCATGGAAAATTAGGTAGTCGGCGAGGTAGGAACTCCCACGGATATCCGACTTGGTGCACAACGGTACCTGCTATGGCTACCAGCTGATGAGTTTTTATATACAGAGTCAAGCTCGTTATTGGCATCATATGGTGGTACGCTTCGAACCTATTCGTTCCCACACGTCTGCCGAATTTTCGGCTAGCGGTATGTAGGCAAGTAGGCCATGATATTTTGGATGTAAATTATCGCAATCTCTCTTTTACCTACACTTAAATTTGGTGCGGTTCGATCGATGCATTAACTTTGAATGATAATTTTTCGAATAATTATTTAAATGGACCCCACTCTTCCGGTAGGAGGCATAATGTGAGTCGAACAGCAACGAAAACTATACGTTTTAATAATGACAGTTATTGCAGTGATTAATAATAAGGGTGATTTTTTTGTTTTGATCAGATGGCTTTTATTATTATTTATTTTTTAATTTTTTTTTTTGTAAATTCAGTACAAAATAGTGTTGCACACAGTTGTGCTGTAATTACAAAACGAATTGCTACGCTACATTCATTTATCACGTGTTTTTTTTAATTTTACGCTTAAACTCTGATTTTTTGACAAAAATGTTTGAGAACACATGATTGTTTTAAATTAATTGACGCAATAGCTTACTAAAAATACTTAAAATAATCGTCAACAAAAAGTTTGCTTTTATCTTCCGTGTATTATCTCATGAAACGATGAAATAAGAAAGATCGACAATAACTCATCATTCATCGATGCCCTTCATTAATATTTTAAATATTATAAAAAAACTAAGTACACTTAAGACGATGGAATGAAAGATTTCTTATGGTTAAATTGTACAATCGCGTGTAAAATAGAATCTACGCTTAACGTTTAGAAGAAACGGGTGTCATTACCATTTTTTAATGCTCAGATTAAAGAAAAAAAAAATAAAAAAAATATCACCATACTTGCACCCATTTTAGAAGAAAAAAAATTAATCCTGAATCTTGATACTTTGGTTTACATTCTTCTACTTTCTATAATACATGTACAATAGTTCTACGTCACCATGTGTAAAAGTCCTCTTTATCGCAGCTCATTTTCATTGCTCTTTATCATTTTGATTATATATTGGAAGACCTTTAAAAAACGAAGCACAACGACAATCTTGTTTCTTTACTAAATATGTTTTTTTACTTCTCTAGTAACAAGATTGACCAGAAATCCAAACACAGCTGTTGCACAACCAAAATGAAGTAACATTTGTATATTTGCACAACCAAATACAAGCAAAGTTGGCATATTTATAATTTAAATTTTGTAATAATCATTGATAACTCATTTATATCACATTAATAAGCTTCGATTGTCATTGTCTTTATAAACTTATATTTACAACAGTTATTTTGCGTAAATGACGAATGAACATCTGGTGAACGCCGTGCTTCATTCAAATATTGCAATAAGTCCAAAAATTTTGCAAACACTTGAATCGCGCATCAAATACGAGCATACCTGAGAAAAAGAAATATGCTCTCGTGCGCTTTCATTTATCAAAAGGAATAAATTTGAGCACGCATTAGGCTACTTGGAATGTATATGTACATAGTGTATTTACAGATTTTTCGACTCGCGCTTATATCAATATTACATTAACATCGTGCGATTCCACTCCTGGGAACACATCGCACTATAGCCGTGCAGCTTGCAAATCATCACAAATGGCAAAACAGCGCGCAGCGGCCACAAAACGGTGAAACGCGATTCGAGTCGTAATATTGTATCCTCGTACTTGCAGACAAGAATAGTTACGTATTTACGATAAGCTATTTACAGTTTTAGCATCATCATCACTGCGACGCCGAAGAATTTTCAATTAAAAATCCTACGCATACAATACGACATACTTATAAATCTAGATGTCATCGATAAACACATTCGACTCTGCACTGAGGTACTTGGAGCGAAACCACATAGCGTTGCGAACGTGACAAAAAGCGCAAGCATACGCTCGAACATTCTTGAGATCAGACTGAGTTAAGGCATTAAGTATATTAGTTTGATTCAGAGACACGGAGCGCACGAAACGTCCAAAAAATCCCTACCTTTTCTTTCTCCTTACGATATATTTTTCATGTACAACTTAAGCATCTGCATATATTCATTACATTCGTTCCACTCAGTTCATCCGTACGTCACATTAGTTTTTATCATCAATAATAATGATGATAATGATATAAAAAAATTCCTCCAAACTCACGACACAACCTCGTCTTCAACGTCGGCTCGATTAAATCGAATTGTTTCGCGAACAACGACGCGTATTCAATCGTTCCGTCCGCCTTGTTTTTCCCTCGCGTCTTCGGGAAAACAACTCCTTTTCTCGATCGAATTGTCGACAGAACACCCTCTACAGCGTTGTGCAAAAAAAAAAAGAAAAAGGCAAAAACCGAAGAACCTAGATGACAGTGTCCTGATAAGCCGGCGGCCCGCTGAGCACGAACTGCCTCTGGCTCTGCCTGACCACGTCCGACCGACTGGGCACCTGCGGCGTCGCCCTGACCCCGTGATAATTGCTGTAGCTCGACCTCGCGCTCGCGGGCCTGTTGCCGTAGAGCTCATCCCCCTCCTCCTCGTCCTCGAGGTCCTCCTCGGCGTTGAGGCTCTGGATGCTCGTCTGCTGGAAGGTGGGGTTGCTCTGGCCCTGCCAGTGGAGGGCCACCGGGTCGGGGCCGTTGCGGGACGCGGGCCGGGCGAGCGCGCTCGGCGGCGGGTCGTTCGTGCCGGGCGGCGGTGGCGGCAGAGGCGGGGGATGATGATGATGACGACGATGATGGGGATTGCCGGGGACGATGGTCGCGGCGGACGATGCCGGCGTCTGCCAGCTGTCGGCGAGGTGGCGGGTCGAGCCGGCCGAGTCCCAATTGCCGGGGCCCAGGGTGCTCTGGTGGGGCGGGGGCAGCGGGTAGGCCGGGGAGTCGTGGCTCCAGATGTTGGGCGACGAGGCGCTCAGGGCCAGAGCGTCGAGCTGCCAGCTGGGGATGCTCGGGTGGCCTGCGGAGTCGGGGAGGGGTGATCGTTGCTTCATTTTTTGGGCATCTGGAGGGTTGGGGACTTTCGAAGAATATTACGTATCCCCGGGACTTCTTTCGACCGTTGATCATTACTTTGGGGGTGATTTTGAATCTCGTTGTTCCCCCAAAGTCGTTTTTCACGGATATCGAGACATTTTTAGTTATCCGGTTGTGTGTAGGCACTACTACCCTAGCCAAAGGATCAACATTGAATAATCATTGAATAATCGTTGAAATCGGTATCAAAACACAACGTTGATTCAACGTTGATTCAACGTTTCTATTTCTGGGCTACTGAGTATAAATAAATCAACGCTGTATCAACGTTAAATCAGCACTATATGTATATGTTGATTTTAATACGGATCCAAGGCTGATTTTAACGATGATTCAATGTTGATCTTTTGAATAGGGTGCTTACTTTTTATCATTATTCGTGCAGCGTGCGAAAATATTTTTGATCGAGAATAATAAATCGTAGTCCGAGTATTTTACGTAATTAAGTTTCCAGATAAGAGTTGAGGATCTAAAATAGTCGTACTCCTGGTTGGAACCCAACTTTCGTCCATACCGGAAGTTTTTCTTTATAAACATTACTCCATATCGCGCGAACGACCAAAAATGTGAACAATATCGGGCTTTCCGCTTGGAGTTTTTGGATGCAGATGATTTGTTCGCTGCCAAGTACGATGCAAATAGTGTGCAAGATGATTTTTTTTTTTTTTCTCCCCTCGCGGAAAGACATCGACATTCTCGGGCGAAAAAGGACGAGTGGAAAAAACGGTCCCGATTTCGAACCGACCAAAAAAAAATCGTACTACTGCCTCGTGCGATTTTAAAACGACGGTATTGCCGAGAGAAAAAAACCCCCCAATTTTTCGACGAACGAAACAAAGAAGAAACTGGCCCAATGAACCGACTCACCCTGACTCCTCTCCCGGTCCCAGTGCCCGGCTATCCGGTCGTAGTTGAGATTCCCGTGCGACAGCGAGCCCGCGTACTGGCCGGCCATCGACCCCGCGCCGATCGCCGCGGCCGCGTTCGCGTAGAGGCCCTCCTGCTGGTCCGCGATCCTGTTGACGGGATTCTTCCGCCTGGCCGACTGCCTCGAGGCCGTCGAGCTGCGCAGCCGCTGGTTCGAGCGCCGGTGCGTGCCGTCCCGCGATATCACCGAGCGCCGCTTGACCCTCCTCGGGGTCATCGGCTTCGGCGACACGTTGTCGTCCTGCTGCTGCTGCTGCTGCTGCTGGTGATGGTGGTGGCCGGGATGCTGCTGCTGCTGCTGGTGATGGGGATGGAGGATCGCGGGTGGCTCCGGGCGCGTGTACTCGATGCTGTACAGCGGCCGGGGCTGTTTCTTCTTCTTCTTTCTAATTTGCGCTGCGGCCGGGCGTGGAGGATTATTGGTTTTTTTTCCGTTTTTTTTACGTTCGCTGACAGGCTCGAGGAGTCGTGTGGGAGGTACGTTTTTGGAATCATTTCGAGGGTAAATTTTCGTCGGTCGGACGACAAACGAGTCGATTCCACGCGATGTAAATATCCCCGATTCTTCGCGCGGAATCGAATTTTTCGTTGCAAAGTGTCGACCATTCGCTCGACGGGTTATCGGGTCAAAATGGGTCGTACATTTTACCACTGGACCGCGGATATTTTTTGCATAGTTTATAAAAATCATACCATCCAGATATGTACGTACCTGCTTTGTTTACCAACTACAGCTATCAAAGTTAAATCGCCAAATAGCCCAAATATCGATCAAGGAATCAATGCATACACCTATTGTACATAATACGAGTTACCAAGAAAACCAGTGTGTTATTCAAGACAGGAAGAAGATAATAGAGTGAAAGGAATTAAATAAGCAAGCATGTAATATAATACATCATGTACTCTGCGTGTGTTTTGCATATTGCACTTTTATTCACCATTGAAGGAAATCTTTTTTTTTTTTTTTTTTTTTTTTTTTTTTCTCATCTCACAAGGTCTGTACTTTTCTTCTGTGTCGTTTTACATCAATCTTATCGTACAAAGAACTGAAAAATCATTAGCTACAGTTGTTGTGTAAATCTATTACTACTTAACAGTATACAAGAATCGAACGCCGTAAGTATTACATGAAGTGAAGAACACATAAGTAGCTTAAGCGGAGAATAAGTTAAGTAATAAAAAAACGAAGAACGAATCAGTAGTTTTTCGCTCGTCGTTACGAGTGTCTTAAGTAAACTCCGACCCGATATTTAAGGTGTATACTGTTTTTCCACTCGGAACAAAATGATGCTAGTCTCGATCGTTTCTACAAACAATATTCACACACTTAGCACCGTCAGCGGAAAAAAAAAAAAAAGTGGAAAAATCCGATCAACAACAAAAAAAAAAAAAAACAAACGCGTAAACACTTGCACGCAAATGCAATCGACGACAGTCTAGATGATGTTCCGAGGCGATGAGGAACACGCAATCGCGTTGAAATCATTATCCTCGAACGTATGTATTGTATAATATGTGTGTGTGTGTGTGTGTGCGTAATTCTACATGAACTATATGATATTTGGCATACGAAGATAAAAACTAACACATTACACACGTATAAACGTATAAATTACTATTCCACTGGATACGTGTACGATAAATCTGTATAAAAACTAATCTACAGAGAATATAAGGCTGTTTTGGTTTCAGGCTTTAATTTCCTCATTTTCCGAAAATCGCATTCGCATTTCATCCGCGCGTATCTCTCGTCTGATTTTCGTTGTTTCCTCAGATAACGTCCCAAAGAATTGCCCAACTACCTTTCAAAGTATCAGGATTAATTTCACTGCAGTAAGAATCCTCACGAGTATGCACTATAAGAATCTTAAGAATGAGAAAAAAAAATCAAAGCACAGATATACACATCCATAACACGTCAGTTTAACGGGCAGCGGCACACGCGTAAACAATACAACAATAGCGTGGGAACGACGTTCGATGGAATTGCGCGTGCTATGATCTCGCGACAATCGACGCCGCGACGTTTCCATCCGTAAAAAGCGTAATTCGCTCCCGCTTCCTCGGCTCGCGTTGGCATCGAACGGCACTGCGTCGCAAACGAAACGCATTCCTCGCACGGTACAACGCGCGACTCGCCCAACTTGCCCGAGTATATACATAAGTTACACACGTATCACAGTCCATCAGTGCGTCATCGTTGTACGTTTCCGTCGACCCTTCTTCCTTTCTGCCGCGCCACACGAGACGCGCGACCGGCGCAACCGTCGCGCCGGGATCATCCCCCCGGTCCTTCGCGCCCGTCGCAACGGCAGAGGCGCTCTTACGGACAATACCCCCGTCGAAGACGCGCGCGCTCAGTCGTTCGCGCGATGGTCGTTGACGAACATCGACATCGGCCGGCCGCTCTGCCTCTCGTCCCCGGCGACCCGCTCCTCGAGGACCGACAGCCTCGGGTCCGAGCGACAGGGTCTCAGCTGCTGCCGCCGCGGCAGGGCCGGCGGTGGCTCCCTCGCGCGATCCGCCCCCCGCCGCGGCCCGTGCGAGCTCCTGTGCTGCTGCTGCTGGCGCCCCGCCGGCCCGCGGCCGTACTGCCTCGGGCGCGCGAGCGGACTGCAGGCCACCGGGGACGGGACGGCGCGCCGGCCGAGACTCAGGTCGGGCGTGTGGGTCTCGAGGCTGTCGTAGTAGTCGGGGGGCTGCTGCTGCTGTCGCAGCTCGTCGAGCGGGCTCGAGTAGTTGGGGCACTCGAGGACGGCCGGGGAGCCGCCGTTCCTGTGCTCGGCGTTGGCGCGGAGGGCCGCGCGGGCCCGGTTGTTCACCGCGACCGAGTACGCGCTGCGGGGACTGCCGCCCGGGGCTTTGCGGGCCGGGGAGGCCGGCGGCTCGGAGTTTACGGTCGTCGTCGTGGTCGTCGTGGTGCCCGCGAGGGTGCTCGACGCCGAGCCGCCGGTGGTCGTGGTGTCGGTCGGGTAGTAGTAGTAGTAGTAGTAGTAGCCGCCGTTGTTGATGTCGCTCGGGGTGCCGCTGGCGCTCGGCGTCGTGGTTTGCTTGGCGGCGGGCAGGGCCGAGTAGCTCACGTACATGGGGTGGAGCGGCGTGTGGCCGGCCGTGCCGAAGTCGCCGCCGCCGACAAAGTCAACTGGAACATTGAGGCGAGTGCGGTTTTTTTTTTTTTTTGGGTGGGGGGGCCCTTCTCTTTTCGTGCTTTTCTGCGCGGCTTTGCTCGTTTTTTTTTTTTTTTTTTTCTTTTCTCTGTCGTAACGCAGTTTCATGGAAAAGCTTTTGAGGATCTTGTTCTTTTGTTTCTGCGTCTGCGCGCTCGCGCTACGTATTACATGTACCATTCGCGTTGGCTTTTCGTTTTCTGTTTGACGGGTAAATATATGGTCGAGCGCCGACACGAGCCGCCAGTCGTGCTTTTTTAATCGTACCTCTATTCAATTTTACTGCGACACTTTTACTACACGTGTACAACGGCACTCGTATCATCCCACAGTGGAGTTATTTGCTGCGGTTTTTTCACCGCGCTCTGGCGTACAATGTGTGTGTGTGTGTGTGTGTGTGTGTGTGTACATACATAATGTGCGTGTGATACGGTTGAAGAAGAACAAAAATAGGCCAACATTGAGGTCGTACAAACACTATGTATTGAAAAATCAAGTGTAGACAGAGCTGATGAGAAAATAATGCAATGAGTTTTTTTTTTAGTATGATTTTAGAGGTTCTACTACGAATCTATTTTTTATGTAAAACGTGACGAAATAATAAAAGCAGTCTAAAAGATACAAAGCCAAAGAAGTCTACGAGTGCTTTGCTAAATTAACTGTATATCAAAGTATTGTATAATAATAATATATGTAAATTATTATACGTAAATACAAAGCATGCTGAGAACTGATTTCCTATAAGGTTTTCCATGAATTTCTCGTCGGATCATTTTCATTTAAAATTACGTTTACGAATAATCAAGAAAACGATCGTTTGATGGAAATATTGAAAAAAATGCTTCTCATTTATTCGTGTGTCTAAAGTTATGAGTATTAGAAAAACAACTCCAAAAACATTGAAAATAACGCAATTAATGCGCAGATAATAACGATTTCCACGTACATAATATCATCGGATCAAGAGGAGAGGCTAAACAAGAACATCATCAACAACAACAACAACAACAAAAACAACCATTCGTCCAAAAAGGCAATAGTTAACATGCAAATCGGTCGTTCTCGAGTGCAATGCACTTACCACAGCGAAGGGTCAAATCCACCAATGAAATCAACTGCAACCGACAACCCCCTCTTTACCAAATACTGTTAATTGCTATTGTTATTGTTCACCGCGATCGCCAATTAAACGTTGCGTATTGATTGAAAAAAAATAAGTGAATTTAAAAAAAAACAGTGAACGTGCCCAGTGGTTCAAATAAAATTCATCGAGTACCACTCGCACGTGTGATAAAAAATGTGTTAAAATTTGCAATACTGTTAGGTGATATACAGGTGTGCGTAAAGAGATACTCTAGCGAGTTAATGATAAAAAAGAGTGTGAGTATCGCGTGGCTAAAAGCTCAATTATTAGTCAAAAACAGAAAAAGTTATTTTTTGGTTGTTTTTTTTTTAAATAAATTTGTCAACTTACAGCTGTCGTCCTCCTCCAGGAACATCCGGCTCAGGCAGAGGCCGCTGATCACCGACAGAATCTGATGGGGGACACGAAGATGAAAAATGTATAAGTACTGTGAAAAATTATTTGCGTGTGTCGTGAACTCACCGCCAGAGCGCATTGTACCGACGCGTGGATGACTTCGATCACTTCGTAATCCAAGAGGCAGCCCGCGATGTAATCGGGTCGGACGGGCCTGTAGAGGTCGGGATCGGGCACCGTGTTTTTGGACTGCTCCTTGCAGCCCGGCCCGTTGATCAACCACCATGAAAAACTGCCCGTGTTGAAGTTCAGCAGATCGCTTCGCTACGTTTCGGGAGAATGATGGATACAATTTTAATACGCTGGACGCCCTTCGCGTGTTGCTCTGTTATTTTTACCGTGATCATTACTGTTGAACTTATTCATGTGTTTTAATGTACGTAACAATGACTCGGTGGACGGAGGTTTTATAAACTCGCATGTTTTTTACATACTTTGTTTTCAATTGCAAACGTATAGCGGGGGAAATTAGAAATTTGTACAATGGCTAAATAACACAAGATTTGTGTACTCTTAACACGAATTTCGAGTAAAATATAACTTACACAAAACGTGTGTAGTCCGTTCTTTCAAACAGAATTTTACTAAATTTTGAAAATCATATTTCACACACCAAAATATCCCGTTTTCGACTCATTCCTATATTATTTACTAAATTTACAGTCTTTACTATGTATACATTATTATTGTATTACTTGTATTACTTATTATACTATAATGATTACATTATATACGTATAAGTTATAACGTAAAAAACTACTCTATTTAGGTTTCAAATGTAAGACAAGTCTACTCACGAAACATAATCTCCTTATTTCTCACTCTGCTGTTGATCGCCGACTGCTCCGTATAATACGTGTTCACTCGACGAATGACTGTATCACGCTCATCTGATACTTTGTTAACAGAGTAAATTAGTCATTCGTCGAGTGAACACGTATATTATACTGAGCAGTAAACGATCAACATCATAGTAAGAAATAAGGAGATTATGATTCGTGAGTAGACTTATTTAACACTTGAAACTTAAGTAGAGTAGTTTTTAATAACGTAATCGTGTACAATGTAATTATATCATATAATAAGTAATATATACTTTCCCTACGATATTTTAGTGTGTGAGATAGGATTTTGAGAATTTATTGTTTCGAATTAATTTATTATTTTTTGACAGTAAAATATAATTTACACAAAACGTGTGTAGTCTGTTCAATTACAAACAGAATTTTTTTGGTTAATAATTGAAAAGATTTTGAACAGTGAGACAAATTATATTAATTGTGATGAATTGTTTAGTTCAAAATTAAAGTTGTTTAAACTAATCTATATATAAAAACCTTATGTTTACCGTTGCAAGAAATTTGTATTATTAATGGCGCAAAGATTTCATAAACTATAATCTACCTTATTCACCTCTATCTTTTTTAATTTTTATATTTTTCGTATTGATACAAAATTCGCGTGTTCATTTTTTATTAAAAATCTGATCAAGTGAAGATAAATATTTCATATTTGATTTTTCGTTGCTTCAACTCGAAAATCGTAATCAAGTGTTTCCTTACAAAATCATCGTGCATAAAAAATTATGGTGCGTACAAAATTATAGTGCATTAAATTAAAAAAATAGCAATATCAAAGACAGACATGAATTCTCAAAAAAATTTATATTCTAGGGATAAAAATCATCATAATGTAATCATGCATGATTCATTTTTAGATTTATGGATTAAAAAAGGTTTTTCCTGATGATTTAAAAACAGATACACCAACTCTTCAATAATGAAAGAATATCTTTTTTATGCTTTTTGATACACTATTGGTGTGTGAATTTTAAAAATTTCGACTAAAAAAGAATCGAACAACCCTTTTTCAAAATAAAAAATAAAAAATCATGGATTACAAACTCATATATTTTCGTACGCGTCATTTATAGAGGAAGTAAAAAAAAAATTCCAGTACCGAACCATCAGAATTGGTCAAGGGAATTCCAAGAAATGACTCATCATGTCCACCGCGTGCGTGCATATACCATTCGTATAAAAATTGAAGAAAAAATAATTGTTTCAAAAAATACCGAATAAGTATCATTTTACTTTCGAACCAACATAAGCACCGAGCTAAAAAAAAAAATAGTAAACCTCGTGATCATTCAAAGGAATCCTGACTGCCCAATTTTTCAACGATACAAAACTTCCTCTCCGATAAAGTCTTATCCTCTTATGCATGAACAAAAACATTTCGTCGCGCTCCCTGTCTTCGTTGCCCAATACAATGCGCGTCAAATATAATATTCACCAAGTTTTTCGAAACCATCAAATGGAACGAATAAATGTTTCCGCGCAAAGACCCCAATCATCGCCCAATCGGCCCGCAATTAAAAAGCACGAGAAAAACTGGCGCTCGTGCGCCGATCGATCTCATTCCGCGGGCGCTGCCGATACCGTGTACAAAACACTCGCGAGGCTCATCCTCCTCCTTTGCGATCAAACCGCGTCACCAACTCCGCTCGCAGCAACACTAAGTATAGTCATCAGCTTCGCCGGACCAAGGAGAAACCTTGGCGTCCAGTCCACGCGCGTATTAGATGAAGAGGGACGCGGGAGGGGGGGGGGGGGGGGGAAAAAAGGG
>JAPYYV010016744.1:0-10832 GCA_030522625.1 Copidosoma aretas
AAAAAAAAAAAAAAAAAAAAAAAAAAAATTTGGTCGGAACGTAGGGCTGTCGGAAAAATGTCCGTCAGAAAAACGGCGTCGGAAAAAAGACCGTATACCGTTTTTTCGTATTTTTTCGTTATACTCCATAATTTGCTGACATACCTCCCTACTAAAAGTTTTTCACGTGTATTATTAAATGCACATGAAATCTACATGCAATCTACATAAAATCAACGTCAAATAGACATGAAACTTAGACAAATTGACGGGAACCTTGGCAACGCGACATTGTGTTAAAATATATTGATCGAATCGATAAACAAGATAAAATGTTTGAAAGATACAATTGTTAATGACTCAAAAAAGGCTAAAAAGATTTATTAGGGGCTAAAGTGATAAATTCTTTGATTTTCAGGCAGCTATGTTGAAAAAATTCGGATAGATAGGCCATAGCGCGCATCACTTCATATAATTTTGTTAAAAAGCTTACGTTATTGGATTTTTGGAAGTTTAAGGTTAGGTTATTAGAGCTTTGATGGTTCAAAGAGGGACTCTAGCATTGTTGGCTTATGATTTAAAACTATTCTGTTAAAGATTTTTTATACATGGGAAACGGGGCGCATTAGTTTTCAGAATTTTGTTAATAAGCTTCCGTTATTGGATTTTCGAGGTTTTGAGGTCAGATTGCCAAAAATTCAGACGTGCTGAGGCAATTCTGATATCAGATTCGGTTTCAGCGACCAAAAAAACATATAGTAAGCTTGGTCTGGTAAAAGGACCCTGACTTTTTTTTGGTGGTCCTGTGAAATTAACCAAGTTGAAAGTAAAAATATGTCTTTAGGAACGAGTTGGCAACGACCTCTCTATAAGAGACCGTGTACAAGCGTAAATCTTTGTGATGGAATTTCTCAAAAACTATGAAGCTAAGCCCTCTGAAATTTGGACATGTTATGTGTAGTGATGAAATAAATGTGATACAATTTTTAGAAAAATTTCTGAAAGAACGAAATATCACGATATCTTAATCGACAAATATATATATTCGTTATTAAGAGTTCTGTTTTTCAGCTATTTCTTTAAGAACCGAATCGAAACTTTTGAAAAAACTTCTTCGAATATTGAGGAACAACTTTGTCGCTGAAAGTTTTGTCAAGCTAAAACTTCCCACCACACTTTTTTTTTTTAAGTTTAGAAGTTCATTAGTGCACTAATTATTTGTTATAAGGTTCTCATTTATTGTAATAAATTTAACAAATTCTGATAAACTCATCAATATCACTTGGGTATTCCATGCATCCGTACCAAATTTTAACCGATTTTAATTATACTTGGCTGAGAAACTGCAATTTATGTTTTCGAAAGTGATTCAATTTGAGTTTTGAAAAATGCGGTTTTTATTTTTCATTTCAAATAGTACGACTTATTTCAACAAGTTGTAAGTACTAAAAGTGTAGATTTTAATTTTCTACATATCAAGATAGTGACTTTGACAATTTTACACCTTGGACAATATGTTTCCGTCGTTTTTAATTTTGCGCGCCCTTTTCGTTTTCGGCCCCTCAAATATGTTGTAGCACGTTTGAACTAGTTGCACGCTGGTGTTAAAGGCGGCTCCCACGCCATGGCCGTACGTATTCAGGCGCCTATCACAAAGTTACGTTCAACTCTCCAGTACTCGAAGAATACTTGACGAATCAGGCCCAGAAAATTTATAAACGTTCGTCAGAGTATCTTGTTTCCCGCAGTTTTTGACAAAAGTCATTAATTAGGATGGCGTGCTCGAAAAAGATTTTAACCTTAAAAACAAAACTGTAATCGACAAAGTTGTGTTACAAATTCAAGAATATCGAAGATTTTTTAATAATCTACTGTGTATTAGCCCTTCAAGAATGTTAGTACAAAATATCAGATCAAAATGTTGAAAGAAAAAAAATTCAAGAAAAAATTTAGTGAGAGAGTACTGAGCCGTGATGCGCTTAAGTACGCGTTTTGGGTTGTTTTTTTTACAAAATCGTTTATTACTCCAGAAAATGACCGATAACCTTGGGACCCTGAAATGCTAATCTGTTCAGAATTTCATAAGCTCTACGCTAATGCCGCTAGTCACGGAGAAACTGCTTTGACTCTTTATTTCTAATAAAGAACGTGAGAAAGTATTCAGCCCTTTCTCCGTGACAAGCGGCATATAGGGTCAAAACTTATGAGATTCTGAACAGATTAGCACCAAAAGGATGGAAAAAGACAGTATTTTTTTACATGGAGAGGGAACGGAACGCCTTCACGAACGTGACTGTGACGCCCTCTCGGCTTCGCCTCGAAGTGTCATATCACGTTCGTGCGGAAGTTCCGTTTCCCCTCCTTGCAAGAAAATCTACTATCACTATTTGAAAACAGTTGTGACATCCTGTGTCATACACATTACTATTTGATATAATTGTGCATGCAAACGAGTATTATGCGTCATGTACGTGTTTGTATATGCCTGTATACTGTAAGTTAAGTTTGTGCAATTATGAGAACACGTATATCAACCAATTTGATTGAGTGATACTTAAAATTCTGGAATACCATGTTTGAACGTTTATCATTATTTTGCAACATCAGTCATTGAAACATCCATTGCTATACTACATCTTCTCTTTTAAACGCTTGAATTGAGAAATATCTATGATCAACATCAGTTGCTGTGATCAATTTGCGAGACCAAAGCTCCAAATACTAACGAATATAATTTGGAATCGAAAACATCATTTCAAGATCGATTTGCACTAAATGCACAAGAATGTGAGCGATCAGCGATTTAAAAAATCTATAGCTGTTTTACGATTGCTGAATTACTGTTCATTTTATTAGAAGAACAGTAATTTTGTTGAATGCTGACTCATCATTTGGACCCCCCAACTTGATGTTGTCCTCTTGAAGTGCAAGAGTATAAAAACTATTATGCACGATATAACAACTGCCTTTTCTATTTCGTGAAGTGAACTCTAAGTAACTATAGAGGTTGAAGAGTAAGTTCAGTGTAAGTAAATCGTGTAAGTCCTTAAGTCCCCTGAAAATTTCAAGTCGTGAGTAGAAGCGTAAACTACAATCTAACATAATAATCTTTGACTCAGCAAACTATTCAAAACGTGTGAGTCCTTGAGTCCAGCAAGAGTTTCAAGCCGTGTAAAGAAACTGTGTGCAATCAAAGTAAATTTACTGATCACCTAGAAAGTGAAACAAGACTAAACAAGAAACGGGAGGACCGTCGAGACTAGGCTTCCGACGTAAAAAGCAGCCTAACAACTGTCAACTTCGCCTCAGAATTCCTCATGTAAAATAAGGATCAACGCTACGATCAGTTGAGCGACAAGGGTTATTTAAGTATGTTAAGCGAAAATTATTTGATAAGTAAATATAAGCGTAAAAGAAATAGTGTAATTGTGAACACAAAATTAAAAATAAAAATTTTGAATCAATTATTGTTCGGTCAATTAAAATATATGAAACAATAATTCAGTCGTTGAGAGAATATTTGGCTCTTTGTTCTTGTTTTAATTAATATAAATTGATTTTGAACAATTAGAACTATTTTTATTCAAGAAAGAGAAATTATAAATTAAAACTCAAAATTCAAATGCATCCAGGAGTACAATTCTAAATTAACTCTTAAAGAAAAATCAAAGTACTACTAAAAATTTACGTCCAACTTATAACAACGGACATATTAGACAGATCTTAAATACTTGGAGAACATTGCATTCATGTGACAGAAGCGGTACCAAATACATAAGCGTGTGACACGAGAGGCTATATAAACCCAACACGTATAAACAACGAAGAGAGAAACATAGGAGAAGCCAAAATGATACAAGCTAAGAGTAGTGGTCATAAATAAGGGCATTTGAAGGAAACGTCACACGAATCTAACATCAAAAAGTTCATCAAGGGACTCAAAGACATAGTAGTGATGAAAGGTTTTAAAACAATTGGAATTATTAGAGATCTAGCAGTTGTCAATCTGACAGAGAAAGTATGGCAAAAGTTATAAAAGATGATAAACAAAAAATTATCAACAGACAAAGCTACCCATTGACGAACGCGTTACAAAAATACAAGAAGGGACGACACTTACAGAAATAGTAAATGAAGCTCGTGTACTGAGTAAAGCAGAAAGAAACCAGAAGGAAATCTGAGATTTCCACTGGGGCGCGTGATAACGTTATCAGGCATCGAAACAATCATAATAAGGTACTGCGTGTATAGGAGCCTCCTATAAGGGGTGGGGGTCACTACTAATATGCTATAGACTGTTTTCAGGAAGGCGCAAGAAACCAAGAGGGACTCGGGAGCCGGTAGCAGATCAAACTACTCCAGTAATGATACCTCAAATAGAAGGGCGAAGGCAAACTTCCAGACAGTTGGTTGAACTGCCAATAATCGTTACCGGAACCTATGGCCAAAAAAAAAGGCTAATATACGAAAATTGTAGAACGATGATAAAAATAAAAATGAACTAGTAATAAGTACGTATAATAATAATAGAAATAAGATTAAAAATAATATTTGCGAGCCTAGAAAAGTAATAAATTCATACGAAATATCAGAATCATAATGGTGATGTATTGCATAATAGAAGAATCATTGTTTGTTTCAAAATTTGGACACAGAAAAATGTACAAGACTGATTTTTAAAAAAAGACGAAAGAAAAACTAGGTAAAAAAATGTTTTCTAAACGTTAAAATGAAATAACATACAAAATAGTATTAAGCATACGAGTACTTCGACAATTATTATAAAAGGCAGAGCACATAGATCAACAAAATATGTCATACACAGAATACACGTGAGAACAGTATGGGGAACTAGGACAATAGGAATGAGAATGTAAAGAGAGCAGCAGCTCTCTTAGATAGCGGAAGAATACGTGTGAATGACACAGGCAACACGAACAACATAACACGTCACTGCACACATACATGCACTCAAACACAAGTTGTCAGCAACAGGAGAAGTCTACGCCGATAAAGACGACGATGCCGCAGCCTCGAACATGTTACGTACGATAGAGCAGTGAGATCTCCTTTTCCAAGTCTCCAAATCAAGGAAGCAACTGGACAGAGAAAGGGAAGAAGGGCCCAGACGGGCCAAGGTACAAATAGAGAAAAGGAGAGTATCCATATATACTCCAGGCTTTGGAAAAAGACACACGCCCGCCTCTGCCATCACACACAAAGGATTCTGAATAAAGAACAATAGTTGTAGTCATTTTTCACAAAGCACCTCCTTGCCGCCTAATCCCACGTAACAGGAGGGAACAACAGCCTAAGAAAATTTCAACTAAACAAGACAACTAATAAAAATGTAATTCAAGATCATTCTACAAAATTTTACAAAACGACTTATAGAATTTTAACATTAAGATAGAAAATTTAGAAAAACTAAGTTACAGAATAATTAAAAAGTTCTCTGCAGTTGGTCACTTGTAAACTCCACTTTTAGTTTATTCAATCTCAGGAGACATACAATTGTAAATCAGAAAATTATCCAAGACCGTTATGAAAATTATAATTTTAATAAGATTTTCGAGGGGAAAATTTTAGTTACATATAAAAGTTTTGCTGAATTTCAATTCCCATCATACATACAAATACGACGAAAACAAAAACCCTCCACAAGTTCATATTGTATACTTCACTAAGAATTATTGCTTTACATTTAAACCAAAATTCTTTTCAAAAAGATACAATCTTAAATTTTTTTTGAAATTAATAAGTAGTTAATTATCATCAAATGATTTATTTCATCGTTTGAAATTTTCATTATTTCGTATAGAAAAAATGTATAATTCAAATTCACTCGAATGATGGCAGCATTTTTTCGAAATATATAATAACTCTAATGGTTTCGCCATTTAGTACAATTCATTACAGCAAAGACACCTAACCTCCTGTACACCGGACAGACGCTCTTTCTAATTAAGCTCATATTTTGAATATTTCATTATAAATGTTATTTAAGAGTTATGAGAAGTGCCACTTAACCTCACAATAATATAGCTAGTGCTAAATATCATGCGATTTTTTTCATAAAATTTTGTTGTTAAAGTTTTAAGATACCTTGATAAAAATTCAATTAATTACTTTAATCTTTTTCAATTGCTGAGATATTAATTTAATCTAAGGTAATGCCGTGGGAGAGGAGCGTTCTTCGGGCAAATAAACTTAGTACAATTTATATTATATTTAACACAATAATATATAATCACATTATTCACACTTATTTATAACACTAAAATTGTTTATCCAGCTTAATCTTTCTAGCTGTGCAATCTAACGTGTGCTTATGTAATACATCACAAATACTTTAGTATTATTAATGACGACAACTAACTGTAAAACCAAATCTATATTGCATGCAGGCCCCGACTGGCCCGGGTGGCTAGGTGACGATCGCCACCCCACGCGGGGCCAAATGAGGCTAAGTTGAGCCAAAAAAATTATAGTACAAAAATAAAATAGTCATTCAATGAACAAATTTTTTAAACAAAAATTATGGCGGTACGGTTATTTTTTTAATGAAAAAGTTATTCAAATTCGAAATTTTAAATTTTAAAAAACATAAAAGGTATGTTTAAGTTGACGCAACTGTGCTTGCTTTTTAATTATTATCCCAGCGGTCGCACTACGTAAATTTTCTTGCTTCAACTTTAAAAATCTGGACAAACCTATTCCTATCTGAATGGCATCTTATGGCGTCTTTCAGATGGAAATAGGTTCCTCCAGATTTTTAAAGTATGAGCAAGAAAAGTTACACAATTCTACCCCTGTGCTATACTTCTTTTGCGCTGCGCTGTACTATATATAATTATAACGTGAATGCCACTTTGAACGCACTTTATAAGGCCGCTGATAAATAACAGCGTTCGTCCGCGTTTGCGTAGCGTGGCATTGGCGGTGGCTTGACCAACTATAGTGCGAGCAACTGAACTCATCCCATCATAACAAGATCATAAAATAATCTGAGTGCAGAAATTGATATTGAAATCGAATGCTGCTTACTACAGAAAAGAATATTGTTAAAAAAAAAGAAGAGATGGAAAATTAGCTAATGATGAAGCAAGAAAGATTCATAACGATCCATTGGAAAAATTTAAGAGAGACGTATATTACGTAATCATTGATACCATGGCTCAACAAATAAATGATCGCTTCATTATTACTAATAATCTTTTAAAATACATTGCTTGTTTGGATCCAAAAAGTTTCAAAGATCTTGCGACGATGAACGAATTTAGTAAAAATAATATGCTTGAAAAACTCTCCGAAGTTTCAAAGACGAATCGCACTGATTTAGTTAAAGATCTAACGCAATTCGCAAAATATAACGAATACCAGACAACACTTGAGTCTAGCATAGGAAAAGTTTCTACTAACAACGTAAATGAGAAAATAAACGATGACAATTTTTTTCTGGATCCAGGTGAATGCAAAGGGGAAGCAAAATGTCGTCAATGCCTTATTCTATGCGTTTTAGAAATTTTGCATAAGCTAAATGGTCATAGCACAATGTACACCAACCTATATATTACTTATGAGTACGTGCTTACATTATCTTATACTCAAGTCTCCTGTGAGAGGATTTTTTTACTTTTAAAAATTATATAGAACAGATTAAGATCAACTCTCAGTCAAGATTTACTAGAGTGATACGTATTATTTCCTGTTGAAAAAGATTTTTCTTTTGATTATGAGAAAGCGATTGATGATATAGCTGCTAGTTCACAAGAGTTGTCAAAGTCACTTAAACTTTATTTTAGAAATCTGATTGTTATTTAATTTTGAAAATTTTTTTAAATGTGCCAATGTGTACAAATCGTATCGTTCATAAAAAGGAGAATAATTTCGAATGAAGGCTTTTATTCGTAATGTGATTGGCTAGAGATGATCACATGACTATCATTCAAACAAAACCCGCAAAAAAAAAAAAAAAACAACGTTAATTAATAACAGTCAATGGTATGATATGCAACTTTAAAAAATACATGAAAATGTTTGTTATCAAAGAATATTATAAAAGAGCGTGCGAAGCACGCTTGGCATTTCTATTGTTATAAAAGTCAATAAAGTTAAAAATATTATATTCCCAATTTCAAACCAAAAATAATGCGTTAAATATATTTTTTAATATACATATTGCTTTAATAATGTTGCTTTGCGTAATAAGTAGAGAAAAATTAAATACCTTACAATAAAAAAATTTGAAAGATTTATGTTTTTGAATAAATATTAAACTTAAAATTTTCAAATGAAAGACTGTACACACACACACACACACACACACCAAGGGTTCCCAACAGTGGCACAATTACCGTCAGATCACCGTGCTAAATATTTTTGGTTATGGTAAGCTGACCGTAATTATATCACTTCTAAGAGCCCTGACACACACACACACACACACACACACACACACACACACACATATATATATATATATTTTGTATTCGCCTAGTGCAGCTGAAGAGAGGGGATAGACGAAACGACACCAGCGTGAGTAACGGCTGTCAGTGTAAACACAACTTACACGGCCGAGTATGGACATATATATTACCGACAGTATCTAAAATATAACTTAAACATGTACAACTTTTTTATGGTTATTCGATTCGGAATTCATTCATGCATTCAATATCAAAGCGCTACGCAGTGAACGTTTTTTATTTTCTTGTTATCTTTGATTTCTTTGATACTTTCCATTGAAATATTAGAAATAAAGGGGGTAAAGCCGCCAGTTTGATCGGACAGGGGTCACATTTCAAATGTCGCCACTGCTTCTGCACAGGGCCAATAGCCATCTAGGCCAACGATAGCCAGTCCGGCCCTGATCGCATGTAACGAAATACGCAAGGACTGTTTGCTCAAAGAGCACGACCGTACGGGCAGGCAGACAAAGGAGAAGTGGAGGAGGGGAAGTGAGAGGCAGCGCAGCGGCTCTTCCTTCTCGCTTGCACAGACTCGTTGGTTGCGGCAGACGCCGACGCCACTGCCGCCACGAAGCGCTAGCAGAGCAGGCGAACCAAGCCATACTTAGCATCAATTTATATTTTATTTTCAAATTTTTAGGCTCATTCTCTTCATTGAACGAATTCATTGGGAGTCATCATGTAAAAATTGAAAAAACTTCGACAGGCTTCCAAGAAAATTCAATTGTTCATATAGAAATACGAAAAATAAGTGAACAATTGAATTCTCTTGGAAACCTGTCTAAGTTTTATTAATTTTTCAGGTGATGACTGAAAAAATTGTAAATTGAAAAAGATTAAAGTAATTTACTGAATTTTTTTCAAGCTTCGGGATCTGAAAAATTGATCAACAAAATTTTATGAAAAAAATCGCACGATATTTAGCACTAGCTATATTATTGTCAGGCTAAGTGACACTTCTCGTAACATTTAATAAACATTTATAATAAAATATTCAAAATATGTGCTACATAGGGGTGATGAGCTACCTTAAAGTTAACTATAATGGTATACTGCCTAATCAAAGAACGGATATCAAAATCGTAGGGGTGGTTTTATGGCTAACTTACTATGCAAACAATTCCTTTTGGAACTTTTTTAAAAGTTCAAATTATTTAATTCAACGAATAAATTATTGTTTGTCCTATGGACTATTTAAATTTCCATGATAGGTCTTTGATTTATATCGTGTTAGAAAATCAATTTTTAATGAATTCAATAGATTCCGCATAAAATACATTTTTTTTGTATCGAGGAAGTTTTTTTTCGATGTATTGATGTTTATTTTATCGTGATCAAAATTTAATCTCAAAATATATTTACTCACAAAATTAAGTGATAATGAGAATCCTGATTCATGGAAGTTCGCAATCCACAGATTCGAAATTTAAAACATAAATTAAAAACACCAAATTATATTCGGATTGAATATTTATACAAAATTATTTATTTAATTATTTGTTTTGTTTCTCATCAACATGTATTTGTGCCATTATAACACATACAAATATTTGTGGAAATCACATCAACTTAAGATTTTGTCAACATATATAACGATTATTATTATTTGTTCTGTGCTTTTGTGAAATGTAGAAAAAAATATATGATATAAGTCCTTTTAAAGTTAAAATTAAAAATTAAATAGATTTCAAACTTTAAGTACAAATGGCAATACTTATGTGTGGAATATATTTTCGCCTGTAGAAAGTGTTATAAAACTTTACATACTTTAACGAAAAGTATCTTAAATGTTTTTTCTTTTTTTTTTAATCAGTGGAAAATGAGTGCAGCAACAGCGATCAAAGAATATGTGCATGAAGACTCTTATTCAAATGTTACTGCATCGAGTTCATCTATAATTGCAGTACATAAGATCGTTACAGAAATTAGACCTTCGACTTAGCCATAGCAAAGTATGGTTGGTTCCGAATTATTGTCGAGTGCTAAGATACCAAGACCATATTAAATGTACATGCCTACGGCGCGGGCGTCACATTTTGAACCAATGCTGTAGCTTCCTTACGTGCATACGACTATAAACAGTCCTAATAAAAAGAGCTAATAGAAAACAATGAAACTTTCTCAGTTTTTATCGTATTTAAAAATGCACGATAAAAATTTTTATTGGTTTTTATAAGAAATTTATAGGCGCAAATATTTGAATGTTTTTATATACAGCAATGCTTGTTACTAATGGGTGAAAAACAAAAGAGAAAGGTTCTATTTGGAAAATACTATAAATCATATTGTTCAGTTTAGAATGAACATTTTCTATAGTGCGTGAAATATTATTGCATAATATTTTCTAGTGCCGCGTTTTAATTACAAATCCTTGCTGTTATA
>JAPYYV010016753.1:0-13107 GCA_030522625.1 Copidosoma aretas
CTGTACGGGAGCGAGGACGACGACGGGCGGGCGCAGCGGCGCAGGACCGGCGGGAGGCTCCTGGCCGGGGGACCGGTCAGCCTGGCCGACCTCGAGAGGGACATCGAGCTCGAGCGCATCGAGGACGTCGAGGTGGACGCCGAGGATGCGTAGGATACATCGTCGGGTGAACGAGGGAGTCGAGGGGGTTTTTTTTTTTGGTTTCTGTTACTTTCGCCGAAGGTCGAGGGTGCGGTGTATACAACACTGGTGTACATCGGCGTGTTTTACAGTCGGCGACGATCGACTAGTGGGATGGAAAATATAAAACTCGCTTCGATCTATCGTCGCGACGGTTCCGGGGTGCATATTTGATTTACTTTTTACGTCTTCTCACGCTTTTTTTTATTCCCTCACGCTTTTCGCGAAGACTTTAAAGCCCGCGCTGATGGAGTTTCATTCACTATTGCTGCTGCGGTTTTTCGAGCTCCATCTCGTTCGGGCTCGAGTTTGTCAACGCGAGCCATGGATTTAATTTACTGGTGAAAAAGTTTTTGTTCGATCGGTTTTTTTTCGTGACGAGGAAACGAGTAAAGGGAACAGTAAATAATACACGAAGAACGAAACAGCGTTAGATTTATGAGCCACACAATTTTTTTATTTTACTCTGTCTTATTATTGTCAGACAACACCCAGTAGTCGATATATCTAGCGAGGTATGTACGCGAAAAAAATATAGTAGAATGTGGTGGTGTGACAATTGATGCTGTGATAACTTTTTCTCTCTCTCTACTTTCTCTATTCGCATTTACATACAGCAGAAAAATATGAATTCTCTCGAACGCACCGATAGATTCGAATCCTTCTTTTCACATAAACTTGCGCTAAAAGTATGCACGATTTTCCCAGTACTCTATATATCACCGTCACTTGCGGCCTTAATATGTATAGTTTATCCATATATATATATCATTTATAAATGAAAAATATCTTCAACATTTAGACTTTCGTCATACACATGGACGCAAACTCAACGCCGATGGTGTATATAATATGCAATTGTTTACAACAAGTAACACGAAACAATATGATTGATTTTTTTTTATTTCTTTTTATTTCTCAAATTCTCTTGCATAATCGATTTTAAATATACCATAGCCACTCATATATATTATACTCTTGTGTACAATATACGAGTGTTATATTATACAACGCGTATATAAATGTGAAATATATATAATGTATATCTTTTTTTCTCTGGAATCATGCGCTAATATATAATTTCATTTTTTATTCATATAAAATTTCTTCGTTATCTTGTCTTTTTTCTCTCAAGAAGATTAATAAACAAACAACAAATAAGTCTTCATGAAATTAATCAGCGTGTAAGCGCTATTTTATAATAAAGCACACTATACGATATCATCATCAAGTGCATCACCTTGTGCATTTTAATAAAAAATAGTGATTTTTTTCCTCGTAGATAGTGTATATTATATCATATTTTTATATATAATTCAACTCCAAAAAACGATAAACTTTCTCGATATGTGTATAAATATCTCCATACCTCTTTTGTCTTCAATAAAACGAGATCTTAAATGTGATTGAAACAAAAATGTGTCTAAAAAGAGTCTGTTTTGTCACGTAATTTTTATCAACACTTGATTTTATTTTTTTATCAACTCCTTAATTTTATCTTATACGGAATAGAAAAACATCGGAATCGCTCGGTTAATCACACCTTAGAAAAATAGAAACAAAAAATTGATGAAGTGCGGTGATAAATGTGGAATGAATTGACTCGCATGATGATAGTCGCTCTGAGTTGCACGTCTCCCGATGATTTGGCAACAAGTTTGTATGGACCTTAGTCTAAAGAGCGATCGCGTTGATTAAAAAAAAAAAAAAAGAAAAAGATAAATGATACACGATTTGACCATTCGTTGCCCTGGACAAAATGCAAGTAGCCTATTTACATCACCCTATAAATCATATATAGCTCAAGACGGCCTTCTGTTACTTTCTAGTGCTTAAAACGATTCACGCCAGACGACGGGTGTATATATCTTATTATATATACTTACAAGAAGCACAATCTTCCGCCCGTCGTTAAAACACTTAATTTACAAAACTGCAACATTTGCGCGCCGTAAAAGCGCGAAACGCTCGTTTAAGGCAATGTAAACTTGCATTAAAAACGGTTTAGGTCCCCGCGTTCTGTTGACAGCTGTGTCATCCTCGTGGCAAGGGATTTTGAAAAAAATACAGCTCGCGTACTCGGAGAAACAAAATGAGGGAAAACAAAAAAAAAATACATTCGTCTCGGTGCAAGCTACAGCCGACGCGGCGGTACACACAAGTCGTGCTGCATACGCGCTCACAGCAAACGAAGGCACTGTGCCACGCCCTAAAAACTATGAAAAAAACCGCTTAAACGCTATGTAGAACCGTGACGTTGCGGAACAACGTGCAGATAGCCTGTGGTTAGCTTTCAGTCGAATTTCATCGTACGTCCGTTCCTCCGCCTCGACCCGCCAAGCATATCCCAATATAACAATGCTCACGTTGGCGCTGCAGTGCTATGATTCCTTTCCTCGCGAGCCAACAGATGAGTCGGCGCAGTGACGTTCACACGAGCGCGCTTCAGGAAGACTGCCGGCTCACGATGGCCTGGAGGTGCTGCAGCTCCTTCTGCAGCTGGCGGTTGGAGCTCTCCAGGCTGCTCACCTTCTCCCGGTAGGAGGAGTTCTCGTTCGCCAGGAGCGTCACCCGCCTCTCCAGCCCGTCCATGTACTCCTTCTTCTTTCGGCGCGACTCCTGGGCGGATATCTGTGAAAAAAGGCGCGGGCCGGCGTTAAAAAGTCATGACGCGCACACACGCACACGCGCCCGCGATTCCTCGAGCACCGACCTTGTTCTTGATTTTCCGGCGCACCTTCTTGAGCGACTTCTCCTCCTGCTTGGTGAGCGGGAGCTTCGTCGGCACGGGGTAACCCTCGGCTATCAGCGTCCTCTTTTCCTCCTCGGTCAGGACGAGCATGCCCGTGGATCCCTTCTGCAATCAGAGGGATTCGTAATAATGACGATGCAAAAAACAATCGGCAGCCACTGTCATAATGATATGATGCATGCACGCGCACCGGCTGACAGGAGATGAGGGGCGTGTGTATGGGCTGGCGCGTGCTGGCCGCGTGCTGGTTGCCGCCGGCCGCCGTCACGTACAGCCTCGGCTGTAGGAAGCCCCGGAGGTGGTTCTGGTGATGGTGCGCGTGGACCGAGCCGTGCGAGTCCCGGCGCTCGGGGGAACAGGAGGCCGAGACGGTGCTCTCGCTGTCGGAGCACGAGGTGCTCGGCGGCGTCGGCGGCAGCAGCTCCTGGCTCGCCGTCGGCTGGTGGTGCCCCAGCGTCTCGTCCTCGCAGGGCAGGTCGACGGCCTCGACTTTGAACTCCGTCTGGTGGAAGACGACAGGGACGTTGCTTTATGCAGACTGGTTTTTTTTCCGATGAACGGATCGTTCGATCGTGCGGACGCGCGAATCGGGATTTTGCGAATGGGTATTCTCCTTCTTTTCTCGTGCGAATGGAAATGTCTTTATGACGTCACGAGCCGCCCTCCCACTCGTGGGCTTTGACGTGCTACATTATGTCCGTCAATTTTTGCTCGCGTGAAAAAAGAAAAAATACGCGTTCAATGTTCTGTGGTAATCCTTGACGGACCCAATGTTTCACGCAAAATCCCAATTGCAAAAAAAAAAAGCGAGTTTGACCCCATTTTATCAGCCCCGCGAAAAAATAGCGGGGCAGTCGAGAGATCGGGACGCCGCTGCGTCGTCGACGATAATTCCCGTGTCAGTGGCCGAGTAAGAGTGTATAGTATCGTATTTTTCCTCCGGGGCAGGCGTGTATAAGTTTTACGCTTTTTTAAAAAGTATCGTCTCGGAGCGAGCAAACAAAAGGTGCTACGCAGTGAGCTCGGATAAAAAATCGATTAGCGAACGATTGTGCAGCGCGGTATCGCCGAAACTCGGCGCGACGACACCAAATGATGATAGATAAGACGAAAAGACATGGATAACCGAGCACGGAGCGAGCGTTGGAACACCGCGTGTCCCCAAACATCTACGCCGCTTTCCGATTCGGCGCGCGCTTTCGATGATCCATGAAAAAAAAAAAAAAAAACAAAAAAAAGACGAAAAAAAAAAGCACCAACGCAGACGGGCACGCTCACCTGGACCGTCTCCTCGTCGTCGTCCTCGCTGTCGCTGGTCTGCTGCAACGCGGCGAACCTCGTCATGTGCAGACTGTGGGGCGATATGCAGGCGTCGACGGCGCTCTTGTCCTCGAGGAAGAGGCTCGCGTCGGCGCATGGACTCCCGGGACTGAGGGGCTCGCCCTTTATGACGGGACAGCACTCGCTGGGCTCGTTGTTGTTGTTGTCGTCGTTGTCCTCATCCTCCTCCTCCTCCTCGTCGTCGAGGTCGTGATGCTCGAGTCGGGGCCTCTTCTCGGGACGGCTGTTCGCGTAGTCGGACGGGAACGTCGGCTCCGGGCTCGAGCGGGACGAGTCGCGGCCCGACGCCCTGTTCATCGAGATCGCCGGGAAGCACTCCTCCTCCATGTCCGTCACTGGTGGGGAAAAAAAAAAAAAAAAAAAAAAAAAAAAATGTTTGAAAATGACCCCAAATTTTTTTCCAAGGTGCAGCGCGTTGACGACATTTGCATCGTTTATGCGCATATGTGTACAAACACAAGTCTTAATACACGGATACAAGTATAAACTAATCGAGAGTAGAAAGTGATAAATCATATCGATTATGGATACGAAGAGGATTTTAATTAGAATCTAGCTGTATACTCTGTGTTAGTTATCCGCAGATGCAAGCGAGAGTTGATAAGGGTAATATGTGTACACGTGTATATAGATAGTATAGGTATATAAGTACTGAGGCGTAGAAAATTGTTAATTAACGATTTACCTTATATTAGGTAAAGTGAAAAGAGCTAGTGGCTTCAAAATACTTCACTACCACAGCAAGTAGTTTTTCCTTGGGACTTTGAACGTATTGTGAAATAATTTTCACTGAACGGTTACTAAATACTCGACTGTTTAGGCATGCCCGTTTAGGTGGTGTACAGTACGTTATATGCATTATAAACTGCATCGACGCCGCCGCCGAAGTACCTTATGTAGCTGTTAGCGAGACATATTAACTCCAGTGCTGTACCAACGTACGGTGGCCAAGATGGGATAAAAGAAAATAAAAGCTGGAATTTTCGGTCTCCGGCACAGATTTTAAACTTTCACATTAGTTTCAAAACGCTTAGTTTAATTTTAGACGCTTGATAACAGAATACTTGGAACATTTTGAAATAAAACCACTTGAGCGTCTAGAATTATGTTGTAAGGGTTTCAAAGAAAACAAACAAAAGCATTTGAATTATCTGTAACGGAAATCGAACATAAAAGTGTTTTGTTTATTCTTCTTCCGGTCTTCCGGATAAAAAAGTAGAGGAGAAAATGAGCAAACCGTTTGCAGGTTCCTAATGAGTGCATAATTAGATAGTATTACAAATTATCGGCTCGCAAAAAAAAAAAAAAAAAATGATATTCGCGTATGCCTTTCCCTGAACCCGTACCAACGTACGGCCCTGGAGTTTTTATGTTGCCCGATCTGATACAAGTACTACGAGAGTTGGAATGGAAATGGAAACGTGCGAAAGCGCGCATGAAGAAAATACAGGGCAGATATATATATATATATATATAGGTAGAGGCTGGCACGTATTTTTCACTCGTGCGCAGTTGTGCCATCTATACATAGTAAAGTGCGCAGGTGAACCCGTAAAGGTAGGATTTGTAGTTTTGAAATTTGTTTTACGATTTTTCAAGAAATTTTCGCGCGCGATCACGCGACAACGTTCAAATTGCTTTTCAAAGCTTCGCGCTTTTCTTCACCGCAACCGATGCTGAGCCGGGTACAATTATAAAACAATCCTGTACAAACATCGTAAGAACAACGAATTCACTCACCATCAAGACTACTGGACTCGCTGGCGCAGCTGGCGTGATGGTGCCCGGCAAACACACCGACAGCACCATCGGACGCGCAGATGATCTGGTGGTGGTGCTGGTGCTGCTGCTGCTGCTGTTGGCGATGATGGTGCTGATGGTGGTTGTGGTGCAGGTTGTGGTGGTTGTTGTTGTGGTGGTGGTGGTGGTGGTGGTGGTGGTGGTGGTCGTGATGATTATGGTGCAGAGACCTGTCCTGGAGCCTCGCAGCGTTGGAGGTCGCGTCGCAAGGACTGGTGCAGGGGGTGAGGCCAGGTTCGCGTGCCGGAGACGGGGGACCGCAGAGGCTGTAGCTGTGCTCGGTCTTGATCGGCTTGGGCCCGCCAAGGGCCGCGTCCGTCATCAGGCGATCGCGGAGCACGACGTTGGACGAGCTCGGCCGGCCGGCGCTGATGCGCAAACTGCTCGGCATGTCCTGGACGATGCTCCAGTCGTCGTCCCTGCTCCCGCACACCATCAGCGTGTCGTGGCACAGGCCCTGTTTGGGGGTGAAAAAACAACATCGGTTAGATCTTATTGCGATGTGTATGCAAGATATTTTCGTGGCAGATCACAGATTTTATTATTATTATCATGCGCTATTTTCGAGCCTGATCGTAAATGTATATAATCCAGCGTGTACGTATAAGGGGGGGCTGCGACAACTATACATGGTGCGCGCAAGGCTTTATTCGAGTCTTTTATTCGATCGTAGGATTTTTTCCTCGACTCGATGGTTTTTATCGTATAATTGCGCACCCGAGTAGAGCTTGAAATACTTTTGCAACGAGTCGAATCATAAAATAATGAAATAGTGAAAAAAATGTACGCGGACTATGATTCTCTGCCCCAAGCTCTGATGCAAACGAAATTCTTTCTCACGCGTCTTTAAATTGGCACCTCAAACTAATGATGACTCTTCATTAAATCGGCGATCGTAAGATGCGTGCGCTGCACTGCGCGATGAAAATTAAATAAACCATGAATCAGCGAAATTTACGAGCGAAGCAAGGCGTTCTTTACCCTCGCGAGAATGGTCTTTTGGAAAATTCCCGTAGTTGCAAAAAAAATGATTATTATTTCAAAGTAGATGTATTCGAACCAACGAATACACACGTATGTTTATGCATGGACTATTCGCGCGGCGGTACAATTCATTAATCATCGATGACTCCATTGAATAAATACAAAAGAACAGCGGTAAACGTCTACGATGATAATTGAGTACATTATACACTATGCACAACTGCAGCCGGGAGGAAAAGCTATTAGCCTCATTCCGCGGTATATTTCCAATTCAACGTGGATAAGTAACAGCAGGTCTTTTTTACATTGTACGATAAAAAGCCGTGTAATCATCAACGAGCACAAGAGCGGAACAAACTTTTCGGACCGATCGACGCGCGAAAATAACGAAAACATTTTCACAATATTTACGGTGAGCAGGAAGAAGAAGAAAAAAAAAAAAAACAGACAAAAAATAAACAACGATAATTTCGTCACGTCCTGTCGCTCTCGAATGATGTAGCTTTCCTGTTGTGCAACACGGTTATCCAACAGCGAGTCCCGGCGATTAAATTTTGTCCCTCTCGAGAGCGCGCACGATCTGTGTATACACCGCGAGGTTAATGTGCACGCATAAAAATCGGGCCGTCTCTAAAAATAGAGCGAGCAATAGAAGGTGTACAACGTAAGTAGGCATGGGGGCCTCTGATTTATGTACACACGCGCGTACCAGACAGAGCAGAGAGGACGAGAAAGAAAGAAAAAAACGGGGGGGTGCAGAGAGGAGTCTTGTGAGAAAAGCGAGCCCTCGGCGATTGTGCACGCGTGTATACAATGCAAGCGCAGCGTCGCCAGGAGAGCGAATGCAATACGCTGCACCGCTCTCTGGATGAAATTCCCGATCAGGGGGGGATGGATTTACCCAACACCACCATTGAGTCACACTGCACTTTGGCGACGGCGATTCGCGCTCCGGGTGCAATGTGTACTCGTATAAAAAGGTATGCGCACGGGGGGAGGTCAAGGACCTATGCGCCGACGGTCAAGTTGAAGGTCGGCGGCACTACCTACTCCTCTCTCGCGCTCCTCCTTCTTGCCGCGTGTCTTATTCTTATATATACATGTATACGCGAATGTACAGGCAGACACGGCGTGTGCTCGTGTATAATATAGGTGGTGAATGCGTGCGCGAATATGCATGTATATATATATATATATATATACAGATTCGCAACTCGCGCCGCAAAAGCTTTTTCCAACTCTCGAGTCACTCGCGCTCTCCTATATGTATATACGTGCAAGTATAGATATAGTAAAGGCGTGTTATATCAGTGCGTGTATACATATAAATGGACAGACGGTCGTCGACGGGTTTGATGACCATACGTATGATACCATATACGAGAATGGCCTCTCCTGGCAGCAGAAGCTCCTTGAGAGCGTACATGTAGACACTAGCTCGGATGCTGGATGCCGGCTCGGCCGGTAGTGAATGAAGCGCGGCCGGGGCCGAGATTATAGGTCGGCGCAGCAGCGGGCAGGTTTGTATCTATTATGCATTACATGTATACGGATGCCGGCGAAGTTTCTCAGGCGAGTCGCGGTGAAACGGAGGAGAAAAATGTCACCTTACGCAAGTACCTATATATATATATATATATGCTACACGGACGAGAATCCAATCGAGTATATAGTAAAGCGGGCGCGGTAAAGTTCTCCGGATGTAAATGACACTCCGTCATCCTGCCGGTGGCGATATCAAAATAAAGTACAAGCATAGTTCTCTCTCGGCCCCGTTCAATTGCTGGACAATCTCCGAGTAATACGGCCCAATGGAGCGCGAGACTCGCGAGACGAAAACTATGTGTACCGTCCTCGGGATGAGAAGCGGAGTGTGTACAGTGTATTGCACACGCAGAGGTACCGGAACGGTGCCGGAGGCGGCTTCCTGCGCGCGCTCGCGCTTCCGGCGGAAGCTCTATCCTATCCTTCGTCCAACGTCCCATGTACATACATACGCCCCGCGTGTAACGTTTTCATTTTCGCGGCGCGGGCTTCAGGCAGCGTAGGCGGCGCGCTCGAGCGCATTTCATTAGATTATACCCACCCGATGTTGGGTATGTGTATATATATATATATGTATTATGAAGAACATTGTACACTATTGTAGGTATGTACCTTAATATACCGAAAGAGCACACCTCGAGGGAAAAAATGAAGAAAAAGAGGGGGGGGGGGGGGGGGGGGGGGGGGGGGGCGGATAGGAGGAGGAGGCGACGAGAATGCGGCGTGCACGCGCAGGTGAGCACGCGCGGGGGTCTCGGTACTTGGGGTCGGCGCGCGGAACTCGGCAATTTTCGCGAGCGCGGAGTTGGTTGCCTGTTGTTGCGCTTATTGCTCATTTCGCCGTCTCGGCGGCTTCGGCATCTCATGTTCTTCGCGGCGAGACCGAGCGCATCGCTGCGTCAGCCGGGAGGAAAACTCTTTTGCGCAAGCTGCTGCAGCGTCGTGCCTAATGCTGTGCGAGCAGAAAAAAGAAAAAGGAAATAGAGGAGCAAAGGTAAGTATACATAGGAACGAGAAATTGAGATGTCGGTGTGACTCGTTACTCTCCCGAGCGCCGTTTTGCGTTGTTTTCTCGCTTGTATATATATATATATATATATATATATATGCCTGCACCCTATTTAGGCGTAAGTATGCAGGTTACACACGGAGCGGTATAATTACGATGCTTGAGCAACTTAACAACAACAACCGTAGGTGCGCAGGTAATTGCAGGGGTAATACGGTTAGGATGATTCTAACATTGTCGTAAGCACGGCAATTTCGCTCGCAATTCGTCATCGCGAAACGTAAACGGCAGGAGAATATTGAAATATACAAGGTCACTCTGCATACAGTGCACATAATAATTATTGTCACTGTCGGAGATGATAATGATTCAAGCTCTGTTGATCCATGCTGCGATGAGTATATTATAGTGTCATCCTTTTGTGACCAACAGTATCGAATTCAATTTGTAACTCATAATTCTTGCCACCAGCCAAAAAATGACCCGCATACTACGCATTATTCAATCAGAAAATGTCCATATCGCTAACGGATCTATAAACCCAATTACCGAACACGCTCTATATGTACCCAACTGTATCGATCATGGATACGCGTAGCGCGGCTCGCAAGGTTACAATTACGGCAGCCACTGTTTTTCCGGCTCTCGCTATCGTTCAGCGCCGGGGCTAAAAATAGAAAATGCCCATAACGAAACGATATTACCTCACATGAATTCGATCGCGCGTCGTTTTCCCGGTCGTGAGTATTGGGCGCGCAGAAGTATACAGAAATCGTTGACGACGCGGCGCAAACCAAACACGGCGGAGAATTCAATGTGTGGAGCAATAAGGCGCGCTTGCCCCATCGTCGTTTCGCGTATACCTGTATTAATAGCAGGATAGAGAGAGAGAGAGTCCTGTCGAATTGAGTTCCTTGGCCTATACGGAGCAAGAGGGGGGGAAGAAAAAAAAACCATCCTCGACTACGGAGCTGTGAAGGTCGACGCACAGGTATACCCTACATGCGTAAGTATACCTACAAGTACATGGGCAGGCGAGTTGTATATTAGAGGGACTCCATTCAGGCGGAAGCCTCTATATGTAGGCACACCTATACAACAGGTATATATCCATATACACGAGGTAAGCAAGCAAGTATCGCGCGCAGGAGAGTCGCACGAGCAGGTGGATCGTGGATGCCATCGGAGGAAGGGGGGAGGGGGCAGGAGACGCGCGGCGACGACGAAGTTACGAAAAAAGGTGAACGTCCTCCGCGGGCCGGTACGACGCGGGGGGAGAAAGTCCCATTCCCAAACCTCCCGTGAAGCCCGTTGTTGTAGTATATATAGTACCCACCTGTCGTTGTTACGTTTCTCTCGCCGCTGGGAGACCGAGAGCTCCAAGGTACACAACCGTGCGGGTACGGGTATATTATAAATTCGGTTACCCGCCCGTTCTTCTTGCGCGTTGCGTGCAGTAATATATGTATACACTACGTATACGTGAGAGGGGCCCCCTCTATATATTCTGTACAAGGTGTATATGCATACATCTGATGATGTTCGTAGGGCAGAAGACTTTAAAAGCCGAATCGAGCGCGCCGGTCTCATCCTCAGCATCCCGTGTAATACGTACTATATATTAAGGTACGGCGCGTAAGGTAAACCCTATATACATACAACGGCCACAGCAGGAGAGCCCCCTCGACATTCCTCGCCCCGAGGGCCCTTTTCGTTTATCTCTCTCTCTCTCTCTCTCTCTCTCTCACTGGACTTTCTCGAATTCGCTTTTTGCACCTCCGGCTCTGGCGTTTTCGTTTTTTTTCGTTTTTCTCTTTTTTTCTTTTCTGGCCGAGGTTACGAAAGACGTTCCAAGGAAATTGCACTGCCAAATCGGTCTCGCGTCGGGACGAACGAAAGATTGTATGTATCCTGTAACGAATTTCGATTCGATCCGTACCCTCGTATGTATTTTTGGAGATACGTGTTACCATCCATTGAAAATCACGAGGAAACATTATTACTATACCTTAGAAATTACGCGAGCTTCGCGCGATCAGCTCGGGATCATCACCGCGCGTGATTCACGCTGCTGTTGGTGTTGTTGTTTTAAATTACGACAGACGAGTAAATAATTACATATTCATCCTCGTCATATGAATGATAACGAAATGGATAAGGTAAGACCGAGCAGGAGGAGACCCGGGGCGGGTAAATCGGTATTGGGAGTTCCGTTCCTCCGGACATTCGTCGACGGACGAGTTTTTATCTCCCGATGCAAGCCAGGGCGAGCTCGGGCCCAAACGAAATCGGACCCGGCTCGGCCGCGAAAGATGGCCGCGATTCTTGATTCTCGAACTACCGGTTCTCCGTGGGAGAGTGGAAGTCGCAGTATACAGTACCCGTGGTGTACACGCTGCGCGAGGACTGTGTAAGTGCCGGTCGACGTATACTTCCAAATAAGAGGGGACCGGATCGTTCGGAGGCCGCAGCAGCAAATCGTACGCCACCGCGGTCGGGGAAAGGGGGAGAGAGCGAGAGAGGATGATAATTATTATTTAAATATGGGTACACACCGCGCGACTGGCAGCCTTTTTCATGCGAACGGAGAATAATTTTGCCGACCTCCGTACGGCGCTGGGGAGAAGTTTATTTTCATCGGCCGAGGCCGAGTCGATGATCGATCGATTGGAAAAACGAGGGGCATTTTATCGGGCGTTTGGTTTTCGAAAAATTCCACCCTGAGAGCTCGAAGAAAAAAGTCTCCAGCCAGAAAAGTCCCACGAAAATTGGAAAAATGGGTTTTTCGAAGTACGAGGTTTTTTATCTCCCGTGCGCTTCGAGGAACACGGGAGAGTCCCCGAAGTGCGTGTAGGTAAACGGGGCGGGACTTTTTCGGATTTCGGGGTGATTTATTTATTTTTTTTTTTTTTTTTGGAAAGGGGGGCTTGTACGGCTCGTTCTATGGTTCGGAAACGTTTCTCTTTCTACCGAGGGTAAACCAGTTGACAAGGAAAACGTTCTCATCGCCTCGAGCTTTGACGGGAATCGACGCGAGGTACACCGAAAAACTGGAAAAGCCGTATTTCAGCCATGTGGAACGTAAAAAGATATTCTTCGAGCTACAACGGTACTCGCTTTTTAAGCTTCATCAAAAAAAGAAGCCACTCTTACGCAACCGTACAACCTGCACGCGCCCCGAAAAACCCCGCGACCTGCAGCCGCCGAAAAGCCCCGGGCCCAGCACACAATAACACAAAGAGTCGTAATATATTCACTTTGCACACCTCGAACGCGACGTAAACATCGGTCTCGCGCCGCCAGCTGAGCAAACACATCTGCAGATAAAGCGTCGTTTGCGTTTCAGAAGCTGCGCGCGCTCGCATCGCGCTCGATCATCGGATCGAGAATCGGTGTCTTTTCGCCCGAATGAGCGCGGGGGGAGGGAGAGGAGCATACACCTACCATACCCGGTGTACGCGGAGGCTCATTACTTGCACCCAAGGCCGCGACGATT